>CM076573.1:665190168-665299364 GCA_034641835.2 Pinus albicaulis | reverse complement strand
GTCGTCGCCGGCTTCCGCCTCCTCTACAGGTGCACCAGCCGTGGGTAGCTGCAATCCTCGTCGTGCATAGCAAGGGGCCCCAGCTGGACGGACAGGTGCCACATCTATGTCAAGCAAGCAAAAGTTTCATGTCAAAACTTAATTTTCACCCCTTTTCAACAAAAAAAAAAAATTTACATAAACATTCAAAAGCTAAAAACAAAAACTTCTTTGAAAACAACTGATCATTTTTTCTTACCATCGGGCCCCCACTGGGTGCCAGGGGGCAGGACTAGCTCGAGATCGCCTGTGAAGTTCATCCCTACATAGGGATAATCCTCAATCATGATGATCTGAGAGTCCAGCCAATCAAAAAATCCCTCATCGAAACAGTGACGGACGGGACCCTCTCCAGTCCGTGGAAGCAAAGTGGCCCACCGAGCCTGCCTTGGCTCGCGTGGACCCAATGGCGCTGTTGGGATCCTGGGCCTCATCAGTGGTATCCGCTCCAATATGAAAGAAACAATCAGTGTTCCGTACCCAAATTCTCTTTGAGTACGGGTCTTGCATGCAGTAAGCTCTGCTCGGACCCGACGGACTACACCGTCACACCAGTCGAAAACCTGAGGCTGCATACAATCCAAGGCTAGGAGCATCTGGGCCTTGGTAGCCACATGCTGACTCTTAGCGCCTTCCAAGCGAACAATCATCCATAGAATAGACCGCAAGGGTCTCAAAGTCACCTGTGCGATAGGTATCCGGTTACTCACAGCCTGGGTGCCACGTATGCAGTGCGCATGGATCAAATCAGTAGTGGAACGAGGGTCAGCTCTGGACCCCGTCAAATTGGGCCTCACCCCACGACATGACAAGCCGGTCAAAAAGTAAACATCATCTTTTTCGATGGCGAGCTCGTTGCCACCAATTCGAAAGACATGATGCCGTTCGTCCCACTGCTGGATCAGCCACCTCAGGAGGTCCTCTTGACCCCTCATCAGTTCTAAACGGGCATACTTAAGCAATCCGCACCTCCGGAGAGCCATTAAACTTGCTGCATCCGTCACCATCTCTCGTTCTTCCCGCTCATGCTCTCTCTCTCGCCAGATACTCATGATTAACAGCTGAACACCTGCAAATGAAACATTTCCAACCAATTAAAATTTGCCTGGACCACTTCAAAAATGAAAAAATTTTATTGCTAGAAAGCATGTTGTGCCTAATGCTGGCACTAATACAAAACAGAGCGTTCTAACGCTTACGTCCCTCACGGGTTGTGCGTTTAACACGGTTTTTGTACTCCTGACCCGCGTTAGGTGAAAATATTTTTCTAGGGCCTCAAAATTTCCTAATTTTGAACCAGCAAAAACTAAAAAATTGGCAATTAAATGATAACAGGAGGTTCTAGCTCTTA
The DNA here is from genome assembly GCA_034641835.2 of Pinus albicaulis. Lineage (NCBI taxonomy): Eukaryota > Viridiplantae > Streptophyta > Pinopsida > Pinales > Pinaceae > Pinus > Pinus albicaulis. Next base: position 665,297,974 of record CM076573.1, on the reverse strand, counting down.
CCTGGATCTCGCGGAATAGAAAACTGTTGCCCGGATTGACCGTAATCGTCAGCTGAAATTTTCACCCCTTTTGCACTACAGAGCTTCTTCACAACACTCGAAACAGTGAAAATGAATGTCTTCTGACCTTCTTATAGCAAATTCTGGGGCATGACTCTCTTAAGTCAGTCGGCAAAGTCGTGATTCCTCGTTGTACACATGTCGCAACTCTTGAGATTTGGTACTGATGATTCTAATAAGGGATCAAGATTTATGAGCAGACACACTCATGTTTTATCGAGCGTTCTTTTTATGGTATTTTTCTTGCTCGTTAATCTGAAAAACCTCGAGTTCTCTTCTTCGGACTCGTTAAACTCACACGAAGTTGGCATCGAGCGTTCTTTTTTGGTCTTTTCTTGCTCGTTAATCCGAAAAACCTAGAGTTTTCTTCTTCAGACTCGTTAAAACCATGAAGAAGCTCTGAGCATTCTTTTTAGGAATCTTTTTCTCGCTCATAAAACCGAAAAAATCCCGAGTCACCTTTGTCAGACTCGTTAAAATACTGAGACAAAGAACAAGGAGCCATTCTTTTCCTCTTTTTCAACGCTCTTTAAAACAGAAAAAGTAAATCGAGTTTTCTCCGCGTGACTCGTTAAAATTTCACGGAGGTATCGAGTTTTCTCCGCGTGACTCGTTAAAATTTCACGGAGGTACCGAGTTTTCTTTGGTGGACTCGTTAAAATTTCACAAATAAGATTGAGTTTACTTCGTCTCCTCGTACTCATAACAAAATGAGGTAGACGTCCATTGAACATAGATTTCTCACTTTTCCGGATTCGATGGACTAACTAACGGAAAATGAACTGTTTCGGGCTTACTATTACCCCTTTGACGTGCCCGGTTATCAAGACATGACAAAGGTACCCCAATGGAGCCGTCTTTTACGACATTTTTCAGACTCCCTAAACATGAAAAATTCACCGAGTTTGCTCATCTGGACTCGTTAAACTTAATCAGATGGGGCACAGAGTTGTCTTTCCTGACATTTTTCAGACTCTCTAAACATGAAAAATTCGCCGAGTTTACTCGTCTGGACTCGTTAAACTTAATCAGACGGGGAAAAATTTGGACAAGATGGATATTACCTCTGTTACATTTTCAAAAAGGTCGATTTGGCAACAAAATTCTTGAACATGGCACTTCCCAGAAAACTCTTTCGCAGTTAGCCGAACCCTACCATATATGAGTATTAGCCTTCATTTCCCAGTGTCCCTGCACCGGTAAAATCCTAACACACTCTTTGGTGTTCAACACGCTTCAGTTGCCTAGTACCCTGCTAGAGTGCCTTCTATTGTTCAAGCAGATCTTGTTATCTACTGCTCCTGTTATCAACCAAACCATTCATTATGCCAGAAATTATTTGTCGTCTGACGTTCCCATTTACTCTTCCTTATCTCAAATCATAAACAAAATCAGTTGGTTTCCGTTTCGTGTTGACTGATGTAGGACGCCTCAGTGCCTACCTCTCAACAGATCACTTCCTATCGACTTCAACACCTTATCTAGGAAATTGATCCAGAAACACATCAGTACCCAGATACTTGCAGACATCAGTGGCAGGTAATCTTGTGTTTGATCAAGGGTCTTCATCATTGGCTCTTGGTCGAATGATTCTATGAGTGTTCGACTTCAACTCCTTTTATTCACACTCGCTAGATTGTACTGGGCATCTTAGGGACCATCATCATTATCGGTGGCCACCTTCGCGTCTGTTAACAATTTTCATTATTGAATGGTAATCAGATGATTTCTCACATGTTCGACGACAACTCCCTCATTCACATGTTGAGAAATATGCAGTTTAAGTGAATCGGCGGTCAAGACCTTGGGGCAAAGGCTACACCATTAAAGTTGTGTTCCCTTCCCCAAGCTACGATATTGTTTATGGAGACAGCTTCTTCAGCCTGATCCTGTTATGACAGACACTTCCACATTGTGCCTATTGGTGGATAGATTCTTCATATCTCTATTCTAGAGAAATCATGTTGTTTAAAGCTACTGAGCATGGGACATGCCCGACTCTAGGCAAATACTATATTTTCTAACATATGTTGTTGTTTCAGGTTTTCCTCAGTCTTTCAATCTCTCTCTCTCTACAAATTATAAAGTATTTCGGCCATCGTCTTCGTCTCTGACCTCACAGTTTAGGGGGCATCTGTTACAGGTCAAAATACCTCCTCATCAGCTCAGAGGGGAAGACAAATATGGAAGAAGTACAAAGACCTAAATTAAACCTATTTCTTCCAGGGTAACGCATATATAAAACAGAACAAGGGCGTTATAACGCAGGAAAGAAATATATTGGCCGCGTTAGTGGCTAGGGCAACGCTCTGTTTACACTTGATGGTCGCGTTACCCGTGTTTTAAGTTTGAATTGGGAAAAGAGCACGGAGAAAGATTTGAATCTCCGACTTTCCCTCACGAAGGAGTCAGTGCACAAAGGAAACTGCAGAAGCACCAGTTCATTATTGGTCATTGCCATAGAAGACTGAACTCCAAGAGAGGCAAAAGCATGGAGATCAAGGAAACATCCAAGCCTTTTCCATTCCAAACTAGAGGAAAGAGAAGGGCAACAATGGCTTTCTCCCTCTCCTATAAGAAGGAGCTGAAGGCTCTTAATTGGAGGTCGAAGGATTGCTCAAAGGTTCTTGCATACTTGTGGAATAGAGAATAGTGTGACATTGTGAAGGCCAAGAGTCAAAGAGGCTCCTAGAGAGCTTGTTGGCTTGGACTTCTTCACTTGATAGAGAAGAGAGATTGGGAGACTGAGGAGGGCTTGGTACAACCGATGGTTGTAATCATCCTTCTTTCAAAATCAATAGAACTATGTTCGTTTTGTCCATTCAATGCTTAATGTTATATTTTTATTTCAATATTTGTTTAGTATGATATGAATGGCTTAGATGTGTATAATCTAGATGTTTATTGTTGATTTAATTGATAGAATACTTGTTATATCAGAAGTTACGCGGGTGCTTTGACTGATTGCAGGATTCAGATTTGGAGCCGGTGGAGGAAGGACTCTTGCTTTGCTGCGTAGCGCTCTCCAAAGGATTCTAAAGTTGTCAAAGAGGTAATTCTCTGTTGTAGTCCTTCAAGTTATTTCAGGCTAATATGAACATGCTCATACCATCTTTGTGAACAGCATAGCTAATCGGTATGCTTTCGAGCCTTTTGGAAAAGCCTAAGAGGATATACGAAACGACCACCCGAAAGCAAGTTTACCACCCTTAGCAAGCGGGCGCCCAAACGGAGCCGGCCCGATTGAGCGACCCCGACGGGTGCCGAAAGGTTAGAAAATGTCGACGCGGTGAAAACAGTCAGCATAGGCCCCTCCCTCCCCCCGCCAAGACTAACCATCAGCAGAGACTCTGAGTTCGTCCAGTGAATCGCCATTTGTTGTAGCCCCTACAACACCCTCCAAAAAGACCACCATTTCAAATTTTTGGAGCCCCTTGAAACTAAAAAGAAACCAAGTGAGGAACCCTTAAGGCCAAGTCACCAAGTCGCAAAGTTAAACTATTGATGAAAACTGCGACCCCCGCGACCCCAGGTCGCCAGGTCGCCAGGTCGCAAGGTCGCAAATCTCCAATTTTAATGAAAAGCGCGACCCAGCGACCTTGCGACCCCGCGACCCCAAGTCGCCAGGTCGCCAGGTCGCTAGGTCGCAAATATCCAATTTTAATGAAAAGTGTGACCCAGCGACCTTGCGACCCCGCGACCCCAGGTCGCCAGGTCGCAAAACGCTGGAATGAATAGATTTGCGACCCAGCGACCCCGCATTAAATGCCCGCACGTGCGACCTTTTATATAAAAAAGGTCGCTAGGTCGCATTTTACACATTCAGTGATTTGAAAGAAAACGCCTATGACAGCTCGACTCGCGCGATTTTCCCGAGTAAGTTGCCATTTCCTCCTGCTTTTTCCATTATGAGCATTTCTTACCAAACCCATGTCCCCTTAGGCCTTTAAATTTCCCCTTGTCTGAGCTTTTACATTTTTTGTTTCAATTTAGGAGTGTTTTGTGACCCTGCTTTCTCCACAAATGTCCAACCTCACCACACTTCTGTTTCAAACTCTCATAGCCTTGTCCCTTGCTCTTAAAACCATTCCTCAGCTCTGCCTGGACCCAGCTAGCTTATAAATTCTCAAGAGGAAGGAGAAAAGAAACCTTACGGCTGCGCGCGCGCAAAACCCCCCGGCAAGCCTTATCGCGACCTGCGACCCAGCGACCTAGTCGCGAGGTCGCAAAGTCGCATTTTCTTCAGATTTCTGGAATCTGCGACCCAGCGACCTAGTCGCAAGGTCGCATTTCCCAATTTTCCGGAGAGTTGCGACCCAGCGACCTAGTGACCTGGTCGCAAGGTCGCAAGGTCGCATTTTCCTCTGTGTTCGTAATTTGCGACCCTGCGACCTAAGCGCAAGGTCGCAAAGTCGCGCCTAGACCTCTTCTTGCAATCCGCGACCTTGCGACCCAGTAAACCAGTAACCCAGTTTTACATGTGTCTCAACTAAATTTCATCACTAAACTGTAACTGGTTTTATATCATCATGTCGTTCTTATCTTGGGATTCCTTTATGAATTTGACAAGTGAACTTCAAGAAGACATAGAGTGCATACTTGTTTTATCAGATTCTAGTGACATGGCACCCCCGCTATCCCGGAAGAAGGACAAGCAAGTGGTGGAAGAAATTGACGAGCTGGACGTGGTATCCCCACCCCCAATATACAGGGATACACTATGTACATTTGCAAAAGAAGACAGCATGTGATGGTACCAGGTGTATCATGAGTTCGCCACACCGGAAGAGGAATTCCCAGAAGATCTCCCAGACCGGGAAATATACTTGGCAGTCAAAAGGTCCAAGCTACATCTGGCAGGGGCGCATCCAGCCATATTTCCATGCCCGGAGGTTATAGACTGGATCATACAAAGGACGGATCCCAAGAAGTTTGTGATCCGAGACAGCAAAGGTAGGGATTTCACTACGCTCGTAGGCTCGGATGCCCACCTTTATTACTCGTTGCCTCTCCCAGATGAGTACTTCACTCCAGAATGGGCTACTGCTCACGCTGTTCCAATAGTTGATACTATTAGACAATGGTGGGAGGAGCTCGAGAAATTTAAGGTCAAGAAAGACCAAGAATATCCGGTGGCTAGCCTGAGAAAGGTTTATAAATTAGTTGCCGCCATGCTTTGCAGGCTTTACGGGCGCCCGGATTGCTCCACTTTCAGCGGTAGTTGGGCTACTATCATGGAGTATGTGACAACACATGGCACCCGTTTCAACTGGGCCGGCATACTGATGACTTCGATGCAGACAAACTTGTCTGCGGCATTGGCCCCAGATGAGGGAATGCCTTCCGAAATTTACATGGCCTCTTACCTACTGGATGCTGTCTCCGCAAGATTACACTTTGAGGGATGGGCACACAACTGGGACTCCGAGCAGTCTCGTGCAATTCATCTGCAAATCAGGGTATTTTGGGAGTCCAAGTACAAACAGGATATAGAGCAGATCTCCCAAGTATTTATCCCCTCTCTATATAGAAACTTATTTGGCCAGGACGCCCCCTGCATGTCTTGGCGGGCCAAAGAGACTCTAGTCAAAGTGGCACATTGGTTCCCTTTCCCCGGATATACCTTCATCCGAGTCTTTGGATCTTACAGGGCACCACATGCTATGCCTCGCTTTGTTACAGACAAAATGCTCATTCAGGAGGTATGCTTCCAAATGTCTCAAGGCTTCTCCAGCGTCCTGTCTAAAGGAAAAAAGAAGCCGTGGCCCACGCTACCCCTCACCATTGGCGCGTGCACAGTTAAAGACTTCAAGGAAGTAGCAGCGGAGGGAGAAGCGATGAAAAGCTATCAGCTTGGGGCGCTAGAACACCGAACATATGACCCAGAGAGAATAGTTCCTGAACACTGCCTGAAAGCTAAATTCAAGTGGACTTATCAGCATATTGAGCACCCGGCAGAAGATGAAAGAAGGAACTGGTATAACGCTGAGAGACAATTTGCTCCGGGAGTAGACTTGGGCCAAGAAGATCCAGATGATCAGAGCCTGGAAGACAGAAGACGTCAGTTGGGAGGTGCCTCTTCCTCTTTACCCAAGAAGTCTCGGACCAGCATAGGGCTTACTACATCTATCCAACAGAAAGAAGCAGAAGAAAAAGCCCAGCAAGAAAGGGAAAAGAAGATAAAGGAGGATGAGGAAGAACACCAGAAGAGTGCGACGGCAACGCAGAAGAAGAAGCAGGCCAGGGAGGCCAGGAAAGAAAAAGAGGAAAAGGAGGCACAGGTCGCAGCAGAACGGGCACTCAAGGCAGAGCTGGACAAAGCAGAAGCTGAGCGCTGAAAGAAGGCCAAACAGGCTGCTGTAGCTGAGCGGAAGAGGAAGGCCGAAATAGAAGCAGCAGCAGAAACTGAACACCGGCGAAAGGAAAAAGAGGAAAAGAACAGAGAAGAAAAGGAGGATGACATGCTAGAAGACATCAAGGTAACTCCCCTCGAGATACCTCTGGGCAGTACCAAACTCTCTGATGTTAGATCCCCCCAGGGGCAGGAAGAGGATGTATTTGACCTCACCAGACTCACATTCGATCAATTCTCTTTCAAAATCCGGCAAGAGAAAAGAAGATCTCTGGCGCAAAGTCCCTCTGCCACATCCACAGTTGCAACAGGCAAAGACATAGTCCTTGATACCAAGACTAATCCTGTAATGATAGCATCGGCGGGTACTGCTTTCGCCGCAGCCACGGAAGAGAACGTAACCAGAATGAGTAGAGAAATAGTCTCTCTGCAAAATAGACTGCAAGCAGCTGAGCAACGCGAGAAAAGAGCAGAACAGGAGAAATCAGAGTTGAGAGCAGAAGTTCAACAACTCCGAAACCAGACTCCACCGGTAAATGAAGTCCCACTGGCCATTTTCAAAGAGTGTGAAGTGTTAGAAGTAACCATGAGGCAGGTGTATGGAGAAATGTTCACCATCAAACAAACAGTCGCCCCACTGGTAAGAGCACGAGCAGAAACCAAGCAAAAGCACGAGCAGCTCAGGGAGGCCTCACAGGCCTTAGACAGAATGATGGGCTGGACAGTACAATACCCTCAGGCACCTAAAAATTTTCCCAAGAGGGATTGGATTCATACACAGGATGCTAAGGTTTAGCTCCGTATGGCAATACAATCTAAGGACAAACTATCTAAGGACCTGGACAAAGTAATGTCTTCATACAACCACCTGATCAGCGGTATCGACTCGATGCACACTTTTCACCACATTCCGTCACTTGGGGCATTGGACGAAGAGAAAACCTGGGAACAAGCGGATCAGGACATCCAGTCATTTTTTGCAGCCTATCAAGCAAGCCGCTACTGCTCCCGAGCCCTCAGCATCTCAAGAACATCTGAGTCAGTTTATTGCCACTCCAGCTCAGATTTATACCAAGCTTGCCTCGCTTTCAAACCAAATCTCACAGAAAAGGGAAACCTTAGTACCAAATGCTTTGGAATGCATGCATCGGTTGAAGGAGGAGGTTCCTCTGGTTTCCCCCATAGCGGCAGAGTATCGGACATGGCAAGATTTTCTCAAGGAGCAGCAGATTGACGCCCCTGACCTCAACATTGCGCGTCCATCTCCGCAGCCCGGTAGCAGCAAGTCATGAGCAGCAGTTAGAGGTAGGTCGCAGGTCGCACCACCCGGACAAGTCGCAGGTCGCACTGTCTATCCAGGTCGCAGGTCGCACTGCCTATCCAGGTCGCAAGTCGCACATACCAGACAGGTCGCAGGTCGCAACCTCTTCAAGGTCACGAGGCAACTCAATAGGCAGGCAGGTGAAAAGTCAGGAAGCCCAAAGGGCAAGTTTTGTGCTATAAAACTCCCCACGGGGAAAGTATTAGAGGCTTTTTCTTTTTGGAAACTCAAGAGCTACATGGCATTGTATTGAAATATTATACTCTTGTGCATATGAATACAGATTCTTGTTAAAACACCCTATGGTTATGATGTGTTTTGTTGTGCGAACACTGTGTGTATTCCTTGTACAGTTTCAGAACATCCTATGATTAATGAAGTTGCACTCTTCATGTCATCATTTATGCGTCATGGCTATCTGTGTTGTATCAATAATGTTCAATTTATCATCTGCTCTATTAATGAATGTTAATGAACTATTTTGTTAGCATTTCGTTTTATCTTTCAGAAAGTAAAGGGATATCTCATCATAAAGAACTATTTCTTTTGTGGTCAGACTACCTTATAAGCATTACCCCCAAAGATGTGTTGCTAATGACATCTCCTGAGGTGTACATGCTTTATTTATAATCTTGCTACGCATAGTGTTTGATTCATGTTTAACACATCAATCCTGTATTCTGTATCATGTGAATAAGTGTATGTCCGCATGTTCAAACAGTTTCTTTTGAGACCTAATGGAAGGCGTCTTAAGCGGTAGCCGGACCCACACCCCGGATGGGATCCCTACTCCAAACGGTTCAAGGTCTAATTAGGACTTTCCACGGGTATATCTTGTTGGCGGGACAAATTTTCCCGTCAATACGACATTAATTGGTGCGAACAAGAGGCTAATCATATATACTATACATAGAATATCCACTGCACTCCATGCCTTCGATGATCACCCATTTCTGCTAGTTGTTGTATCAGTACGAGTCTTGAGAATGATCTGTCATGATCTGTCACACATGAGGTGTTGCCCTCTAACTACAGAATCAATGTAAATAGGGCCTTCATAGTATCCAAAACGATACATGAGCCTCACTGGTTCATGGGCAATCCTCATGGCCAAAAACGAATTTTGTTTCCAGTTAAGATTTTGATAGATTCTCCACTGATCTCAACTGAGCTGAGAATTTTTACATTGTGATCAGGATTTAGTTATAGAGATCATACGCTATATAGAATTCTGGTTTTGTTCAACACTACCAAGGGTTGCATCATGTTTTGAATGGGTTACATTCTCAACAATTGTGATTTGTAACCTTTGTTGTTGGGTTGAAAAGCCACATGTGTCCTCGTAGTTGGGAGGTAGTGTGTGGCACTTGCAGAAGCAAGATTGACTCTGACAACCATTACCTTGGAGGAAGATAAATGGTCCAAGATTCATGTCAGGACCTCTCAAGGGAATATCAACTCCCTTACTTTGTATTCCTGATAGTCACTAGACTTTGATAACCATTACCTAAGAGAGAGATAAACAGTCTAGGATTCATGTTGGGGCCTCTCAAAGGAATATCAACTCCAACACATTCATAATCACCGCATGGTGCCTTCATAACCAATGCCTAAGTTAATTTGGGCTGCCAGGATATGTAACACATTTTTATTTGGGAACTGAAATAGGTCAACATGGAGTCGAGGTCTGAATCACTGATTCACATTTGCTGGAGAAGGTGGCTTATTTAACTGTTTAATGGCTTCTTAACGTTCCAAAGTTTTCTCCACTTTAAATAGTTCCTAAAGTATAGTTAGGCATAAATTCGAAAGGAAACATGTCTTACTGGCTCTTGGCCCTCAAGTCTGTGCATGAAGATTGCATGAAAATAAAGCTTATGGTTCTGTAGTGGCAATATGGCTTCTGTGTTGTTTAAATTTCTGCTGTGTGTAAATATTTGATGTGCTTCTAGAATTTTTGTGCACTGAATATTGCAACCTGTAGATGCACCATAAAACAAGTTACAACAAATATGAAGCAGAAGAGTTTTTTGCCTTCACACAGCTACTGTGTAAACATGTAACCAGCCAAAAACTTATGTCGAGCCCTAGACAACCATACAAGTTGAAAATTAAGTTATAACATCAAAAAAACCCAACATGAAAAGAAATAGGGAATAGATGCAAAACAAAAATGAAACTCAATTCAAGATATCATTAGAAATCCTCCGATGGTTATAACTTATCATAGGTGTGGGTCAAGTAAACTCCATATAACCATATAACCTATGATGGAGGTTTAACAAGACCATTTTCAAATTTCAACAATCCTATCATGCCAATCAGGTGATTTTATAGAATTTTCTTATTTAGCTATACTGCACCAACATAAATATTCAAAAAATGGTTACCATAGCTCTAAATCAAGAGAAGCTACTTGAACTGGACCAGTAAATTCCATGTAAACATAACCTCTGAATGAGGTTCAACAAGACCATTTTCCAATTTCAACCATGCTATCATGCCAATCAGGTGCTTTTATAGCATTTCTTGTACTGCAGAAACATAAAGATTCAAAACAGAAATCATAAAAAGGCTTTTTATAACACAGTAAAGCTCAAGGAAAAAAATGCTACCATATATTTCTAGATTTTTAATCAAAACATGGTAATATAAAATTCAGGCTTCAACAAATAATTTGGGTCTTAAAGCTTCATACAATGCACTATAAGCTTATTTATCCAACTTCGTTTTTTTCTTGAATCAGGTAGCAGTAACACTAAGTTACATTGGGTTGACAACAGCAAAATTTTAAATTGAGAAACTTCATAAATTTGCTCACAAACCAGTAACACACATTCCAAGTTAGCCTAAGGCCTTGTGCAGCAATTATCCCTGAATTACCCCTTTCTAACAAGAGGCAAACAACTCATCATGGTTATAAGGGATAGCAAATATAGGAAATACATCAACTAAAACATGCAAGATAAATATATTGAATGTTAGATTTTTTGTTAATCTTCACATATCCTGTAGACCTGCATCTCCTACAAAGCAAGGTTTGGTCTTACTGTCTATGTCAGGACAGTAGAATAGTACTTTAGGAAGGTTAAATAACTTTTACTTTATGAATAGCCCTTGAGGAAGAAAAAATTCCTTTTAGCCTTTATCTATAGAGAAGTCTTGAATACATTTAATTAAATAATATAAAAAGATATAATGATACAACAAAAATTGTCACAAAAAAGACAGACAGAGGAGAATGCAATAGAGAAGACAACATGATAACCATGAAACTTGCATAGGTAAATTGTAGTCAGAGTCTGGAAGTGTTGGAGAATTCCAGATTATGTAAGGTTGACTCATGCATTTTATTTCCAAAGCACTGCAATTCTCTATCATATATTTTACTCTCTAATATTTGTCCACTGTGAATACATCATACTTTTTGCTAAAATTAAAATATTTCAGTGGATGGTATGCCTTTTATTTTTTGTGCATTCATGCCTTAATCTATAAATTTGATTCCAATTTCTGAGCATTGTAGTGTTGCGAACACAAGATGAATATCTCTCCTAGAGCACTGAATTTTTACAGTCATAAGCCTTTACAACGAACCTCTACGACCATTACAATCATCTACATGTGACACCAATAAATGAGCAACCATCTACAATGTTAGAAGCCCAAGTTCATGTGACAATCCCACATTTATAAGTATAGTGAATTAGTTTAATAAGTTGAAAAGACTTGTTTTCAAGACAATATTTAATATATTTTAGTGTTTAGAAGCTTAGGAATTCCAATGGGTTGGAAAGAATTGTTTTCAATATAGTTAACTTCTACATTCTAATTCACTAACACCTAATGCTTAACTTACTAACTCCCTAATTCCCTAATTCATTCATCCTAGTTGACCACCAAGCCATTAAACCCTTAGTCTCTAGTTCACTAATACCATAAATTTAAGTTAAGCATAAACCACTAATCCAATAAGCTCAATCCATTACCATAAACCCTTTAATACATAATTTATTACCCATTAAATCAATAAGCAAACCACTAATCTATTGAACCCTTCACCATTAATGTAATAACCAACACATTTTCTAATGATTCATCCTTAACTCACAGTTCCTTAAACCATTAATCAACTAACCAATATTCCCTTATCACTAATCCATTAATTATTATAGTTTTAATTGTTCATTGACTATAATTAATTATAATTCAACATAAATAAAATATAACTATTTAATTATAATTCAACATAAGTAAAATATATGTTTTTTTGTTTATTCTTAAGGAAATTTTGCTTATCTAATACGAAAACACAGAAAATTAGAGGCAACAATGATAGTTCTAAACATATTTGATTTATCTTGATTTACCTTATATCCATTGGAATTTCTATAAAATTTTACCTCCAGGTTAGGCCAGCGCCTTTTTTAAGATGTAATGCAAAATATATGTTTCTGTAAAAAAATCAAGCTCACAGTGTAATATCCAGATCAGTCATGGTTAAGAAAAGCATAAACAAGAGGTGGGATCTTGATAAGACTCAACAGAATCATGGAATAGTGTCGAAGCATTGGAAAATTGTAAGATGATAAAAAGTAAGATTTGTAGGATAATTATTAATTTATTTCTGAAGGGTGAGAAGATGAATAATCAAAGTAGATTATTGTAGATATTACAAAACACACCAAGCTAATAGCCTATGGCCTCTGCTTTTTTATTTGGCTTGGGATTCTAAATCAAGTGTGCAGTGGAGTTCCTCCAAGGGATACTTTAACATTGATGGGCAAGGATTGCAGGCAGGAGAAGAAGGTCAAGGATGGGCAAGGATTGCAGGCAGGAGAAGAAGTTCAAGGGCCAAACAGCACAAGGAAGCAAAATGTGAAGATTTTTTTTCAAAATAGTTAGCAAATATATGTTTTTTTGGGTTTATTTTTAGGAGGACAATTTGTCTGTCTAATACAAAAACACAGAAAATTAGGGAAAAAAATGATAGTTCTGAAACAGATTTGATTTATCTAGGTTTGAACCGGGTACTCCACACCTTCTATCCATTGGAATTTCTATAAAATTTTGCCTCCAGAGTAGGCCAAAGCCTTTTTAAAGAGGTGATGCAAAATATCTGTTTCTGTAAAAAAAACCAAGCTCGTAGTGACACATCAAGATCAATCATGGTTAAGAAAGCATAAACCAGAATTGGTATCTTTATGGCACTCAACAGAATCATGGAATACTGTAAGAGCATTGGGAAATCGAAATATGAGAAAAAGTGATCTTTGTAGGTTAATTATTTCTAAAGGAAGAGAAGATGAATAGTCAAAATGGATTATTGTAGATACAAAGCACACCAAACTAATAGCCTAGGGCCTCTGCCTTTCTATTTGACTTGGGATTCTAAATCAAGTGTACAATGGAGTTCTTCCAAAAGGGTTGGGTCTTGCATTCCTTGATAGTTTAACATTGTGCCCAGTTGTTTTTAAGATTCAGATTTTAAGGGTAGGTCCTATTATTTATCCAGTGCAGCTTCATAGTTTTAACTCCACTTTTGAGGTGTCTTTCCACCTGGTGTTGCTTCACAGTTTTTCTATATTGTATGATCCTTCCAATTGACTGGTCATTGTTTATTTTTTTAAGTTCATACCACTCCATGCTTCATCTTTCCTTTACCTGACAAGCCTGAGGCTTTGTGCTTTTCTTTGATTGCTTGAGCCTTGTCATGAACAAAAGGGAAAAATTCTTTAGTGCGAGAAAGGAAAATGTGTAGAGCCGGACACTTTGATTCTCAAAGGGGTTGCAAAGATCTCCTCCAAAAGAGGAAGATATGAGGAGCAACCTACGAAGCAGGTTGTAGACAGAATAGGCATCTTGTTGAAATCTATGTTAAAGAATCTTCAAGACTAGGGGCAGAGTGGGAACCCAAATAAAGAATAGGAGAATCCCCAATGTATTCCTCACAGATCCACTCCTCGAAATCCTAAATAGAGACTTGGGAGGTATTTTTATTAGATACATTGGACTCGGATTCACATTCAAGATATTCTAGCTAGCCAATGGTATACTTGGCTGAAAAGGTATGATGATGCACAATACAAGCACACAGAATGGAGCATCAATCCTGCAAATGAAATATTGGAGAATGGAGCTCTAATCAAGGGACTAGAAAAAAGAAGTGGAATCAAGGTTGTACAACTTGAGGAATCCCCAGTATCCCACTGTGATGAGAAAGACAAAAAATCCATCCAACCAATTTTTGGAAAATGGCTGCAAAGAAGTCAAGGAGGGATGGAAAAGGCAAGGAGAATGAAGAAAGAGAGACAAAACATAGTACATACATTGCAAAAACAGCAGTGATTGAGAGAGAAGAATGAAGCAAAAAGGCCCAAGGCAACAATCCAGGGAAGGTTTTGCAGTTGTTTAAGAAGGTTTTCATATGTTATCAAAATGTTTATCACGGGTTGCAAGATGGCACCATCCAAGATAATAAAATCTTAAAGGCTATCAATCTGATCTCTAGAAAGCAAATCAGTCCAACTATAAGGAGGTCAAATTTTGTTACAGGGCAGAAATATATAGTGGAGAAAGTCATATCATGCCATTGGAAAGATGTCTAGAATATAATGCATTAAAGCTCTAAAGGCCACTTCCAAACCACAACGGGGGATTTGGTTGTGGGCACTCTGGTTTTGTATTAAAAATTTTGAATCAATAAAAGGAACATCTTTTAATTACCAAAATAAAACAAGCTGGTATCACTATTGATATCAAAGAACATTGCAAGGCAAGGCAACTTTGGAGAGACCAATCTAGACCTAAATAAGAGAGAAATCATGTTTAAAAAGAATGCATACCAGGCTTCATAGAACCTTCATGTCAAGACTTGGTTCAAAAGCCATACCACTACCTTTCCATACCTTGTGACTAGTTCCATGAAAGCTAGAAAGACTGATCCATGTCTTTGTTTCCTCATCTACATGAAAGCTGGGAAGACTTTTCCATGTCTTTTCACCAATATTGTAAACAACCACCTCTATCACTAGAAAATCATTAGTTACAAAACACGCACGATCCCCAATGCCTATGCAGCACATAAACGGGTATTCGGGCTCAATGAAAGTCGGGTATTCTGGCACATAAACGTTCATGTTAGGAGGCTTCTTTCTCCACATTTTTTTGATGAAATTGTGTGATGACAGGTGATTATTCCACTGCTTTGAGACGCTACGAAATCTGCACACACATTCCACTGGCAACAACAACAGTATTTCTTCTTTCAAATGATCATGCAGATCATTGTAGGTCGTTGAGCAATTTCTTGACAGAACCATTTTCAAACAGGTCGTAGAACCGGGAAAATTGTAATTCAAGGCGTTATAGTTAGAATGCCTTTTATCTATATTTGATAACAAAGCTAATGGTCTGTTCATAAGGAAGGTCGGAAAATTTAATTGGCAGGTTGGTTACGTAATTGAAAAAGAACAAGAAATACACAACAAACACCCATGCAAATTAGAAGGCTCAAAGTACACCAGAGCCATGGCTGTAGCTAGTGTGACTTTCTTCTTTGTCTAAAATGGATCTGGTTGAAACCACAAAAGGCCACATATAAAGCCCTGAAAATTTCAGGATTAAATCTCATTGATTTGAAAAGGAAGAAAAATGTATTCCTTGAAACCTTTATTTTGAGAATTCACTTTTATAAGACTCTACACACACATCGTACTACCCAGATTCTGAAAAGTAAATTTTCAACTGTAAATTCAACATGCAAGCCCTTGAAATTCTAAAGGGAACAGAAACAGAAGATGAATACTGAAGAAAACGTAAGTGCATACCCTTCGTTCACTACAAAAACCCTAACATAAAATTAACCAGCAGTTGCCTACAAAATCTTTACTCTCATCTTGCTACTCATGAATTGCGCGTCTCTTCCTTCGACAACTGTAATGCCAAGCCAAACCTCTCGGCACGCCAATGCTTCTTTTCTAAGTCCGACAACTATAATGGCCCTGCAACGCTAGCGACTCCGTTATCTTCCACCTCATTTGACGGCTTCTCCACGGATGCCACAACTATCGTGATGACAGTGACGGTGTCCACCGACTCTACCATTATCAAATCTTCGCACTTCTTGGTGACAGTCTTGAGTTGGGATGTTTCATCTCCAGAAGGGGGTTCCTCCATGTTAACTGCCTCAGATTTTTCTAGTGCATCTTCTAATGGAGGAACGACTTGTTTTATGTTGGACTTAGGGCCCTCGCCTACAGAATTTTCCGGCAGATCTGAAGAATTTCCAAGGCATTTAGTAGTCAAAGGACCGGGAGCACCGGGGTTCGAATCCCTCTTAGAAAGTTCATCGCGCAGCTCCTGGATCTTCAATTTCTTCCCTTCTTTTGTGACCTTCGATGAATTTTCTGTCGTCGCCATTACCTAAAACCAAAGAATTATGTAATAGACAACGAAAATGAACCCACAGAAACCTTCTACTGAAACCTTCAAAGCCTAGTTCGCATATACCACACATATTTAAGGTTTTATTGTTGGCCTTTTGAATTTATAGGGATGTTATCAAATTTGAGCCATAAGCCTCACAATAAGTGGTTTTGGGATGTGGTTTCTAGTTTCCAATGACGGTTAGAGGGACTGATGTTTACCATGATACTTACGGGATCCTAATTTGACGTTCGTAATCGATAACCTACTTTTATTATTGGGAAAGGTCACATGTCAAAATGACGTGGTTGTAGAAATTTGCTGAATACTGAAGATTTATCCACTGAGATTATCCTAGTCACACACTAATTCAAATTCATGCATAACACATAACCTCTTCTACAATTGATCATCAATTTGCGGAAATAGAAACAGTCGCATGCGCACATAAACACAATATGTAATGGGGAAAGCTTATAGTTGAAAACCCCCAGCTATTTTGTATATTATAATGGAAGAGAACATGTAACAATCTCAGTACAATACTCCTCACAAGTACTCAGTACTGTCTCCAAAAGTTACACACAAACTAGCTCAGTTTTGAACAAGTCACGAGTTCAAAACTCATCCACTATTTGCCTGCCTCTACTGCGCAATCCAAGTTGGTGTAATGAGAGATCCAAGTTCGAATCTCCTTGGCTTCAACTGCGCAATCCTCATGGGAAATCTCCTCCAATTCTTGTGCAAATCTCATGCACAACTAATGTCGCAACTAATAGCAAACTCACCCTTTCATCTACCTCTTCCACTGGTCTTCACTGAACTGTCCATGCACTGCAGTCAACTGATGTGTTCTTTAGTTGAATAATGAGTTAATTTTTAGTGAATTAAATAATATTTAATTCACCCCACTCATCTCTAGTGTATTATCCAGTTAAACTAAATACAACTAGTTCAACTAAGTTAACCCGAACACAACTCCACCAACTGTCTCATCAACTCCACCAAACTCCGCCACTTGAGTTCTAACTGAAGTCAACCATGCATGAGCTCACCAAACCCCTGGGAATAGCGTAATTCCTTCTGTCAGGTGCATGGGCCACATCCGTAGCTCCAACTGAAGTGCTGTAAGAGAATAAACTAAAGTTTAGAGTCCAAATATTATTGAGGGCTAATAATATTTGACTGACCTATTTTTAGACAGGCAGTCTAAAAATAGACTTCGACCTATATGTCTAAAAATAGAGGTCCATCTATTTTTACCAACTCGACCACTCATCCAAGAATAGCATACTGCAACTCCTAGACCATGCTCCATATGTCTAAAAATAGACATAGTCTAAAAATAGACTTTGCGCCAAAAATAGCCTGCGGGCCCACTTAGTGAAGGCGACTTCATTTCACTAAGCTCCATCATCTTGTTGTATTTTCAACACTCCCTCTCAACAAGATATGGATTATCTACAACCCCTATCCTGCCTCTGTGGAATTCGAATTTGCTCCTGGTGAGTGCCTTCGTCAAGATGTCAGCATCCTGATCCTCCGTGGGAATATATGAAAGTAACATGATTCTCCGCTGCACACAATCTTTGATATGATGGTACCTGATGTCGATGTGTTTGGATATATCATGAAATACTGGATTAGCCGAGAGTTTAATGCAACTCTGGTTATCACAATAAATCACAGTAGGCTCCAAGTGCAACCCGAACAATCCGACGAGGATCTTCCTCATCCAAATAGCCTCGCATGCAACCAAGCTTGCTGCCATGTACTCGGCCTCTGCTGAACTGAGTGCCACAGATCTCTGCTTCCTGCTGTACCAGGAAACTGCTGTCGACCCAATGCTGAAAACTCCTCCAGATGTGCTCTTCCGGTCCGTTGGGCTCCCTGCCCAATCTGCATCAGTGAAGCCAGAAAGCTTTGCTCCATCCTCCTGTCTGTACCATAGACCATATCCCGATGTGCCTCTAATATAGCACAATACATGCTTTCCTGCCTTCCAAAAGAGCTTGGTAGGCTTAACCATAGCTTGCGAAAGCTGGTTAACAGCATAGCATATATCAGGTCGTGTATTGACCAGATACATAAGCGACCCCACCAACTGTCGATAGATAGTGGCATCCACTACCTCTGCTGAAGTAGCATCCTCCTTCCTCCAACCACCGGGAAGAGGAGTGTCAACAGGCTTGCAACCATGCATGTTGAACCTCTCCAGAATCTCCCGGGCATACTTACCCTGAGAAACAAACAATCCTCCACTGCACTGCCAAATCTCCAATCCCAGGAAATAATGAAGGAGGCCTAAGTCCTTCATCTTGAACTCTCTAGCAAGGTCCTCCTTGCATGAAAGTATCAACAGCTCATCACCCGTCAAAATCAGATCATCTACATACAATACAATGATCAACAACTTCCCCTCCACCACAATCTGGTACAGGTTAGGATCCGCCTCACTCTTGGAGAATCCAAGTCCGGTGAAGTAACTGTCTATCCGTGTGTACCAAGCACGAGGTGCTTGCTTCAGCCCGTACAGTGCTCTCTTGAGTCGGCACACATGCGACTCACTGCTGAAGATCTCGAAACCTTCAGGCTGCTCTATGTACACCTCCTCCTCAATGACTACGTTGAGGAACGCAGTCTTCACATCCATCTGATGAATGTGCCACCCCATCTGCGCTGAGAGAGAAAGGATCGTCCGTATGGAAGACCCTTTCATCTATCTCTTTCACTGGTCTCTACTGAACTGATCATGCACTGTAGTGAACTGAAGTGTTCTTGAGTTGACTAATGAGTTAATATTTAATGAATTAAATAATATTTAATTCACTCCACTCATATCTAGTTGATTAGCTAGTTAACTAATCTCAACTAGTTCAGAAGCTGAAACAAACAGAACACAACTCCACTATCTGTCCCGTTAACTCCTCCAAAACTTCTGCCACTGAAGTCTAACTGAAGCCAACCATGCAAGATGCCATCAAAGCCTAGGAACCACGTGATTCCTTGTGTCAGTTGCATGAGCCACCTCCATGACTCAAACTGAAGTGCGCCAAGAGAGTAAACTGCTGTTTATAGTCAAAATATTATTAAGGGTAAATAATATTTGACTTCCATATTTTTAGGAGATCAGTCTAAAAATAGCACGGGTCCTAAAAATAAGGGTCTCATCTATTTTTACCGACATGTCGCATACTTTAAGAATCTCCAAGTAGAATTCCCAAATTATGCTCCGTATGTCTAAAAAATAGACATAGTCTAAAAATAGACTTTGCGCCAGAATTTGCCTGCGGGCCCACTTAGTGAAGGCGACTTCATTTCACTAAGCTCCATCATCTTGCTGCATTCTCAACACTTCCTCGAAAGAGGATGGCTCTGTCACAATACACTTGCTCATAAGAGCCATGTATCCAGTATATCGGTCAGGTGACTGTCTCTGTCTGCGCTGTGATGTAGGTGCTCCTACAATCTTCTCTGCATCAAGATTCAGTCGCTCAGCTTCTGTAGTGTGCTTCCACCCTCTGATGGTTGGCGCTACATGAGTGGTTTCTTCCACTCCATGAACCTCCTCTTGTGGCTTATCCACATCCTGAGGCTCATCCTTAGGAACTAATAGCTCCTCATCTGCATGTAAGTGTGGCTCCCTCTCAAGCGAACACTTCATGGCTTTCTCCTCCTGAAATTTGATATCCTGTCGCACAACAGTCTTGCGACTATCTGGCAAATACACACGATAGTTGTGGGGTGTATCAGTGTACCCCAAAAATATCCCAACCTCTACGGTCGGCTCCAGCTTCTTCTTGGCATCCTTCGTCACATGCATGTAGATAGGTGAACCAAAAATCCTCAAATGGGAAATATCAGGCCTCTTGCCAGAAAACGCCTACTCCGGTGTACTCATGCCAAGTATCTTGTGAGGACAACGGTTCTGCACATATACTGCAGTATTGCATGCCTCCGCCTACAAGTGAATGGGTAGGCCCTGATCATGCAACATTACCCGTGCAGCACCCACGATCGTTCTGTTCTTCCACTCAGAAACCCCGTTCTGCTGTGGGTTATGAGCTGCTAGGAGCTCTCTTCGAATTCCTTCTATGCTGCAAAAGTCCTTGAATCGCCAGAGATGAATTCACCACCATTTTCGCTCCTCAGAGCCTTCACCTGCTTCCCTGATTATTTCTCAACCAGTGCCTTGAACTCACATAACTTTGAGTATGTCTCACTCTTCTTTTGCATGAAGAAGATCCAGCACTTCCGGGAGAAATCATCAACAAAGATCACATAGTACTTGTGCTTTGCTATCGAAGCTACTGAGAAAGGACCACACACGTCTGTGTGAACTCTCTCAAGGATCGTCGTGGCACGACTATCCTTCTCGTGAAAGGTGGCTTTCACATACTTCCCTAAAGTACACCCCTTGCACTGATCTGACTACGCAAGAGTGCCCTTAGGAAGCCCAGTAGAAATCTGCTGCAGGATCTTCAAAGCTCCATGATGAAGGTGGCCCAATCTCTGGTGCCACAACTCGCCATCATCCCGGCTCACCACTCCTTCTGCCTTGCCTGCCATTGCTGCACAGCCATCTACCTGCAATTGATAAAGGTTCTTAACTTGAACCCCTATCCTCCGGGTCTCACCAGTTGTCTTACTGCGCAGGAAAGCCTTTCCTTCGCTAAAGACAACATCATATCCCTTGTCTTCTAACATCGCCACAAAGATAAGATTCTTCGTCAATCCTGGAACATGCATCACTTCCTTCAATAAGAAGGGTTTACCAGACTCCCTCTCAAAGGAAATGGTACCGATACCGGTCGCACTATATCTACCATCATTGCCCATCTCGATGTGCACTCCAAGATATTTCTCATCCAGATCAGTAAAACAAATCTCGATCTCCTGTCATGTGAAAAGATGCACCACTGTCAAGAAACCACACTGAACCCATCACACTTGAGACCAAGCATGCGATCATCAAAAAATACAGCTCAAACTGCGAGGCTAAGGCCTCTCCAGCTGCAGATCTAGAAGCTTGCTTTTTTTTCTTCTTCTATGGACAACTAGTGGCATAATGTCTGTGTTGGTGACAGTGAAAGCACTTCACCTTGGACATGTCCCGCTTCTTGCCTTTCGCACTGGATTGAGAAGCTTTCTTTCTCTTCCCCTTCTTTGCTTTGGTAGCCAAAGCACAATTTTCTTCATCAGAGTTCTTTGATGAAGATCCGTCCCTGGTACTTTGCCTTATCTCCTCTTGCACAAGATCCGACCAAAGTCGCTCCGATCCTGGCAATTTCTCCTAACCATTGACAGAGTTCTGATAGGAATGCCAACTCTTCGGAAGCCCAAGGAGAGTGAAGCTCACCAAGTCCTTGTCATCAATAGTAACCCCCACACTTCCCAGCTCATCCTTGCATTGGATGAACTTCATGAGGTACTTGGGCATACTGTTGCCTTTCTCCATTTTTATGTTTCTGAGTTTATCCTTGAGTGCCAACTTCCTTTGGTCGCTCTTGATTTGGAATAAATACGTCAAAGCTTTCCACATCAAGAATGGAGAAGCCTTACCATGAAGGCTGGACACTATGTGATCCTTCACAACTTCCAACAAAATCCTTCGACACTTTGCTGTCTTCTTTTCCCATGCGTCAAGTACGACAGCATCACTAGAAGTAGGTTTTGGAATTTCCGCATCTATGAACTCCTTCAACCCATTGTCATCTAGCACCGCCTCCATCCTGTCCTTCCATGCAATATAATTCGAGCTTCCATCAAGGGCATACTCCAATCGCAATCCATTGAAAGACATTTCAATGAATGCTCAACTTCGACACTAAGAAAACACTGCAGCAAATTCGAATTCCACCAGCACAAAACTCAACTGCTTCAATAATTGCAATTTGCTCCAATGATCAACTTCTCCGATACCATGTAGAAATTATATAACTTATGTGTTATATATCCAAGATTCTCCTAATCACACACTATTTTAACTTCATGCACAATACAGAATCTATTCCACCATTGATCATCACATGCGGAAATTAAAAACACAGAACTGACATTAAAACCATAAACAATCACACATTTAAAATACGTATTTATGGGAAGAAAAATATTAAAGCTGAAACCCCCAAATATATGTATATTATAATGATATATATATATATATATAAAATTATCGTACAAACTCCTCACAAGCTCTTAGTACACCTCCAATTGTTACACACTACACAAGCTCGCATCATACAAAACACATGATCCAATCTACTCACCTAATAGCTCGCCTCTACTACGCAATCCAATATGGATAATGATTAGATCCAAGTTCGAATCCCACCGCATGTACCGCGCAATCCTCATTGGCTTCTCCATCAACAATGTGCACACAAATCTCATGCACCAAAGAGGTTCACAACCGATAGTCACACCGCTCTTTCA
This sequence comes from Pinus albicaulis, assembly GCA_034641835.2. NCBI lineage: Eukaryota > Viridiplantae > Streptophyta > Pinopsida > Pinales > Pinaceae > Pinus > Pinus albicaulis. The sequence continues at coordinate 665,275,379 of CM076573.1, read as the reverse complement.
CCTACCTCTCCACCGGTCTCCACCGAATCGTCCATGCACCGCAGCGGAACCATGTATTATTTAGTTGATTTATGAGTTAATAATTAGTGAATTAATTAATAATTAATTCACACCACTCTCACTAATTGTATCAATCAGTTAGACTAGATACAACTAGTTCAACTAAATTAAACTGAACACAACTCCATTAACTGTCTCATCAACTCCACCAAACTCTGTCACATGAGTTCTAACTGAAGTCAACCATGCAATAGCTCCACTAAACCCTAGTAATAGCGTAATTCCTTCTGTCAGATTCATGTGCCACATCCAGGCATCAAACCGAAGTGCTCCAAGAGGATAAGATAATGTTTAGAGTCCAAATATTATTAAGAGCTAATAATATTCGACATATCTATTTTTAGACTGGCAATCTAAAAATAGATTCCGCCCAGCATGTATAAAAACAGAATTCCATCTATTTCTTTCGAATTGACCAACCATCCACAAATAGCATCCTGCAACTCATATAACATGATCCATATGTCTAAAAATAGACATAGTCTAAAAATAGACTTTGCGCCAAAAATACCCTGCGAGCCCACTTAGTGAAGGCGAATCCTTTCCACTAAGCTCCTCATATTGTTGCAATCTCAACATGATATCTATGCTTCAATATGCCTTTGGAATCACTTCAAATTGATTTTTCACACGAGACTTATGAATTCGGAAAGAAAAAAATACACACCTTTTTCTTGCTTTTGAGGAGCTCGGTATTGAAACTGAAATAGCTTTGTGATTTTAGATCTTAAATATTTGAAATTCAGCCCTATATTAGCCATTTGAATATTCTTTCAAATTCCATAGGTCTGACCTAATTTGGATTCTTCAAGGAAAAGTTATGCCCAATCTCCCACAATGACCTAATTATGGACGGGTTCAGTAGAGCTAATTTGTATGATGTTCCACATATCATTGTTTCCTCCTTAGACTCTGAAATTGATACATGGGAAGCTATAGTCCGTTTAATTGCATCCACTCTTTACAAAATTCTTATCTGACACTCAGAGAGAGAGTTATGACGATTTTCCCATGGTCAGCTCTTTGATATGAAATTCGGGAGCCTCACAAAAAATTAACTTCCAAAGATCATATCTCCAAAGATATTGCAAACCAAGATCTAAAATGTCTACAGGAATTACCTCAAGATTCAGCTTTGCTCTGTAAAAATTATAGCGCAAATTCCACGAAAACCTGTTTTAGGTGAAATTTGGGAGCCTGAAAACACCCTAACTTCCACTGATCATATCTCCGAAAATATTGCGAAACAAGATCTAAAATATTTACATGAAGTTCCTTAGGATTTCGACTTCACTCTGTAAAAATTTGAGCTTCTAAACCTTCGTATAAAAAGAGTTATAACGCAAATTCCACGTTGATCTATTTGGAGCAGTGAAACCCTAGAATCCAAAGCTCTGATACCAAATGTTATGAAACCAGCTCCAAAAATAGAAGGAAAGAGATATCAAATACTTAGAAATAAGCCACTTCGAGGGGGCAACCTCCTTTACATTACATAAATGAAAAATTCTTGGATGATACAAATGACAAAACCTCCTTCTATATATAGGAGTCCATGGGGTCACAATATAATCCTAGCCGACCTAACAATAATAATGTAAGGGCACAATAATAATAATATTGTGGTTATAGGGGTAAAAAAATAACAATAAGGGGGTTATACTAACAACAATAAGGGAATATACTAGTAATATAAGGACCTAACATTGTTAAGAACACTCAATTGGTGAAATTGGCTAAGCGTTGAAGATAGGCATAGTCTACATGCTTGAGTATTGTTAAAAAGAAAAAGTGTGGTAGTGCCTCACCCACTATACATGGTTGAAAGAGCACCACAAGTATAGGGTAGTGACACATTCGATGAGAGGGGAGGTGTAAACTTTGCGTTGTGAAATAAACATTAAGTATTTAAACCCCTTTTTTCAAAAAGAAACAAATTGTTTAATATATGAACCAATAAAAATCAATTTGGACATCCATTTCATTTTTGTATCTGTATAATGGTTGCATATGTGTTTGTGTTAAAAAAAACCTTTAACAAGGAAAAATTTAGTGGCGAACTTTTGCTAAATAGATTTTTTTTTTACATTTTTTGGAAAATATTATTTGCCTTTAGTTAAAAATTCACCTATTTTTACGTATATATGATTAAATGGATGATATTCACCAAAAATTTATCAATTTTAATGTTAAATTACTTTTTTTATCGAATATCCGCATACATTCTATATGCATGAATTTTCACACAAGAATAATTTCCTGAATCCTTAAAAAATACCCTGACCTTTAAACAAAAATTAAATCTCTTTTGAATGGCACCAATGCCCTGCACATAAATTTTCACCCTTGAGGTCAAAATTAATCAATTTCAACAAATTTAACATAGAATTAAATCCATTAACCATCATTGTTCCTTTATTAGCATTATTAATATGATTCCAAAGTGAAATTGCATCATTTAGATAGTCATTCGGGCTTTTGTCAAACAATTGACAAGAAACTTGTAACTCTTCAACCCGCCCCAAATTCAGCCCAATTTATACCCAATGTTGAAATTGGGCTATGATACCACTCTATAATTTCCTCAGTTTCCCATCCTGAGAATGCTATTCAACCAATCTTGCTAAAAAATAATTAAATTAGTTGTGGAAGCATAAATAGTCAAATGTGGCATAATTTTTCAGTGTCTCGGTATTAAATTAATATGAATGCAACACTACATTCCATAAATGCATTATATCACATTTAAATTAAAATACATAATTCCGTAGTGGAATTCAATGTACATTAAAAACAATTAGCTAAAACCCTGAGGCTAGGGTTTAAACATAAATACATTATGTAATGCTTCCTCCCATATTTACCCACTTTTATAAGCTCTCCAGGGTAAACATGATTTGAGTGTCACTATGATATGACCCAACCTGCAAGTTCTAGCTATGGAAGTGGGGCCTACAAACTGGAAGAAAAATGACATCCCTCGGAGACTCACAGAGACTACAAATTTTAGAAAATCCACGTAGATTCAACTGATAATTGTAATATGCTAAAACATTATACTTGAATCTACTCTACCAATTGCAGAAACCAATTTAGATATTGAAATCACAAAACATGAAAGAGAAGAATTTCAATCTCACAACACAACTGTTTATCTGGGGAAAGCCTCAACTAAAACACCTGTTATCTATATATTTCATAAGCCAAAGAATATGAGAATATTGCAATGTTTTTCTCCAGGTTGAGAAACCTCAACACTATCTCTATCTATTTCAATGATTCCTGGACAAGCTTGGTTCTATACTTAATCAATTTCTAGCTTTCCCAATCCCCTATTTCCTTCCATGGTTTCCTTGGGTAATTAGGCCCTATTAATTAGGGAAATTCCCAATCCATACTTCGCAATTCATTAGGGTCCTTCCTCTGAAGACATGAACCACGTGTACAATTTGGATAAACATACAACTGATATTACATTTCCCTTGAGCTCCAATCTCAACTCGGTATTTATCAGAAATAACAAGTACGAGTTATTTATGAGTGAATTATCATTTATCTGATTGATAATTGCATGTGAATTAAATATATTTTACACACTTTAACCTCTCTCCAGTTCCTCCATTAGTTAGAACTAGTTAAACTAAATTTAACTTGGATAAACTAAGTTAATTAATTACAACTCAGAGCAAACTCAACCATGGCTCCTATAATTTAGGAGACACTCTACATGCCTCTAGTTTGACCCTCAACTTGAATAAACTGAACCAACTAAGTCATACTAACTTAGTTAACTCATACAAGTTGTGATATGATGTGGAATTACAATTTTATTCTAAATTAATTCAAGGGAAAATTAAATTAGAAACCTTTCTTGGTGTTATTTTCAACACTCCCTCTTAGCAATAAAGGGATTTTTTGACAACCCAGTCCCACCTCTACAGAACTCGAATTTTCCTCTTTATAGTTACTTTATCAAGATGTTGGCATCCTACTCCTCTGTAGGAATATACTCTAATATCATAATGTGCCTCTGCACACAATCTCTGAGATGGTGATATCAGATGTTGATATGCTTGTACCTATCATGAAAAACTGGATTAAACGAATTTTTAATGCAACTTTGGTTATCACAATAAATCACCGACAGATCCATATGTCGACCAAATGACCCAACAAAGATCTTCCTCTTCTAGATAGCCTCACAAGACCCTTGAATAGCAGCCATGTACTCTGCTTTTGTTGAACTGAGTGCAACTGATCTCTACTTCATGTTGTACTGGGAAACTATTGTTGACCTAATACTAAAGATTCCTTTTGATGTGCTCTTCCTGGCAGATGGAATCCATGCCTAATATGCATCTGTGAAGCCTTGAATCTTCACTCCCTATATTTTTTTTTACCAAATACCAAACTTAGTGGTGCCTCTGAGGTATCTCAACACATGTATGACTTCCTTCCAATAAATCTTGGTTTCCTTAACCATAGCTTGACTAAGTTGGTTAACTGCATAACACATGTCTGGTCGTGTGTTCACCAAGTACATAAGTCAACCAAAAAGATTCCTATAAATGGTAGTATCTACCACTTCACCTGAAGTAGCATCTTCCTAACTCCAATTCCCTTCTAGAGGATTCTCCATGGGTTTTCTCTCCATGTGAAACTTCTTTAGTATCTCGTTGGAATACTTTCCCTGAGAGACAAACATTTCCCCATCTCGTTGCCAAATTTCCAAAACAAGGAAATAATGCAAGAGCCCCATGTCCTTCATCTCAAATTCTCTTGTAAGATCCTCTTTGCAAGAAACAATCAACTTCTCATCACCTTCTAGAATCAAAACATCGACATATAATAATATAATCAATAATTTACCTTCAACCCCAATATGGTAAAGTTTCACATCTTCTTCACTTTTCGTGAAACCCAACCCAGTAAAATAGTTGTTGTTACTAGTGTACCAAGCACGAGGTTCTTGTTTTAGTCCATAAAATGCTCGCTTGAGTCTACACACATGAAACTCTCTATCGAAGGTCTCAAACCCTTATGGGTGCTCAATGTACACCTCTTCCTCAATCACTTTGTTTAGGAAGGTTTTCTTTACATCCATCTGATGTATCTTCCATCCCATCTTCACTAAAAGTGAAATGATAGATCAGATTCAATGTTGGCATTGATGTTAACACTGTTACCGATGAAATAGGTAACCTGACCTCAAAACGGGAACTCTAGCCCAAAAAGTCTCAAAAAACATGAAAAAACACCCCAAAAACAAAAAGTGTGTCTTCCAGAACGCACTTGGTTTTTTTGAAGGTCAAATTTCAACATTTTATAAAATTATGCTAAAAACAAAATTGTTTGTTGAAAAAAGGATTGAAAAAACACCCTCAAAACAAAACCAGTTGAATGCTGGAATAACAAAAAAAAAAATTGTGTCATAATTTTGACACTTGTAACAATGGAATTAAAGACAACATATTAGGACATTTTTAAAATCGTAAATTTCTAACATTTTTGATAGATGATGTTAAAGATAAAAAAATAAATGTCTGAAGGGCTTATCATTTCGAACAATTTTCATCCATGTTGTTAAACATAAAATATCTTGACTCTAAACAACCCCAAAATTGTAATTATTGTCAACCATAACATTAAAGATAAAATTTGGTAGCGCATAAAAACCTTAATGACAAGTTGTAAATCTAAATTTTTTCAATCTTAAGTGTTCAACATACTTGAACAATGAAATTATGGAGAGATTATAAGACTTAACAATTTAAAAAAATGAACAAGTAAATGAAAAAATTATCATTGAACAGAAACAAGTAAGAGTAATTTTAATTTTAAAGGATAAAAACCTATCTTTTTTCAAATCTTAGCATAAGACAAATTTAAATATAATTTCAACCAAAACCTAAAAATCAAGCATCAAAACAAAGTGTTCCCTTTCAATGACGCATATAATTATTAAAAATTTTAAAAGTATCTTATACCAAATGGTAACAATACATAATATCATGGTAATATCACTTCATAATCTAAAAATTCAACATTAGTTTCTATTTTCTATTTTACTTATAATTAAAATATCAACATTGTTACATTGAATATAACATAAATTATTTTTGTAATTCATTGTTGCATTCTCGATATTCCAAAGAGATGAATTCTTCATAATTAAAACATATCATCCAACAAACATAGAAATGTCTCATAACTTCATGAAAAATGAGATGGAAGTCAAATTTTTTATTTCAAGTTACCATGCAAACATTAATTACATAAAAGTGTCTTAGATAGTTATTCAAAATCAACCATAGGTTCTGGCACACCATCATAATCTACATCTTCAGATGAATGGCTCGATGCAGATGAAGATGATCCATATTCTTCTCTTTCATCAGCTAGTGCTCCATCTGAGTCAACATGCATGCCCACCATTTCGGAGTTCAAAAGTCTTGTAGATCTACGTCTACATTCTGCAGAGTCCCATTTCAACAGTAATTGTTCTGGTAGCAATTTCTTCAAAATATTTATGGTCTGCAACCGAAGAGTTCCTCTATTTGTCAAATTGAAGTCATACACAAGTATGTCAACATCCTCCAATTTTAAGACATCTGTGCGGCGACGATTTATATTTGTGCCCTTTCTTTTTCTCTTTCTGCCAATTCTTTTTTCCACTACCATCTCTGGCTTGTACACACCATTGAAAGGGTGGGTACTTGTGGCATACCAATGTACATCAAAAATTGTAATCTCTTCATTTTCATTAATTACCTTTATAACCTTGGCAATCCAGAATGGATAGGAAAGTGGATCTTCATCTGCTAACACTGCTATCATGCAACCCTCCTTAAGATCCTGCACATAACCCCTGTAAAGGTCTTCCATGACTTCATGTTGTGCACGTGATCTTCTAGAACCAATATAGGTTTCTCTTTTCTCCACCTGTGGGGAATTAATAATAGCTTGAGGCTGTTGTTGTTCAACATTGTGTGTTTCTTGATGTTCATGTTCATTTGGAATATTTTGTGGCAAAAAAAAAGGAGTCTTCAAAAGCGTATCCACATTTATTGATCTTGAAATCATATCACTTTGATTACTGAAAAAAGACTCCCACCAAACTGAATCAGCAACATCGAAGTACTCATATGTATCTCTAATACATCTTTTAATTTCCTCTAGACATTCAGAATAATTTATGTCTCTCTTCTGCCTTCATGCATTATGGAGTTCAGCAACTGACTGTAATAAAAATATCTTTGATGAAAATATTGGACGCTCTGGAATGAACTTCAAAAATGCTAAACCTGATGATGGTCCCCATTCTTCAACAATTGAATACTTCTTGCCCCATATAAGTGTTATCCCATCAATTTTTTTGATACGAAATTGATGTTGGAAGCTAATGTCGTTAAGTTGTTCAATGCATTTCTCCTCACCATGCGATCCAAAAATAAACCTTCGCATGTCAATAGTTTCTTCCAACACATGAAAAACAGGCTCTGGAATGTACGATTTCTTAATACATTCAATTAATGATAGCAGGCTCCCAACACCTTTCCTCCTCAATGTTACTGAAAAACGACTGAACATTTGATCAATATGATCATGAGTATGCCCAACAAGAAGGAAACCAACCTTTATCTTTTTAAAAATCCCCAATTCAACGAGCATGTTTAGATACCCAAAAAGAACTTGTTTTTTGTTCTCACGACTTGTGTTATCTAATTGTAAATACAAAATTTCAGGAAGAATCCCAGACCACTGAGTAACCACATCATGGATTATAGTTATGGTTAGATTTGCATCATTGTGAATATTTGGAGTTGTGAAGAAAACTCTTGGAAACATCTTCTCATTAAATACCATACAACCAACCAAGTGAAACTGAATGAAAATTTCCTCCTGTAATTTTTTTGGCGTGCGGACAAAATGTGGAAGAAGTGTTTTCTTTTGGTCCATACCATCAATTATCAATCCCGGATATTTATTTGGATGATCATAACACTTCTTTCGATGTTTATACAACTTTTTCCTTTCACTTGTTTGCTGATTGCGATGGTCTTGAAGTTCTTTGACAACGGAATTTGTACATAAAATAAAAGAAACATATGAATAAATATATTTTCATAGTTGATAAGTATCAAATTTTAAAAAACAATGTTTTGAACACATACCTCTTTCCGCCCCTTGACATTTATCTCTTTTTTCTTTAAGAGAAGCACATGTGCTGCAAATCCCCATCCTTGTCTTCTTAGGAATACAAACATTGTTGAATTTAGTTTTCCATATCCTTGTAAAATAAGAATATGTAATAAAATTACCAATTCCTTCAACAACTTCTGCATAATCTTTGTATAACATGAATATTTCTCGTCTCAAGAAATTATCTGGAATATGTATTGTGTCTTTATTTGGCATACACTCTCCATGATTTGAAAAGAATACTTTCATCCATGTCTTAGCAGTATTTGCAAATGGCCCCACCTCCCATTTATAACGTGCTTCTGAATAATATGTGGGATCCCTTTCCAATCTATCCTGGATTCTTGACAAATGACAATTACCAATTGAATACAACATTTTGAACGCCTTTCTGCAAAGCAATACATTCCCAATATGATAATCATAACCTGCTAGTGTAGATTGCATGCAACCCACTAAATATGAATTTTTCATGCTTTTATTCATTGAAATATATGTTTTCCTTTTCTCCAAAACAAAGTTGAAATCAATATTTTTCAAGCAATCCCTTTGACAACATTCACTTGAAATCAAATGAACGATAGGACTTCTTGTCGTGAGATATTTTGTCCTCGCCCTTGTATAACTGGAATGCTTTGGATTGATATGAAAAGGTCTACTCCTACTCTTAGTTGTGATATTTTCTTGCAACGGCTTCATCATTCCATCATCCTTTGTAAAAGTATTTTCATCACCATTAGGAGGAATATTATCCCCACTATCATCATCCTCAACATAGTTAAGAAATTCATCAACATCATCGCTTGGAAAATTTTCTTTACCATCATCAGGTGAAGAAAACATTTCACAAGAATCATCAGCACTTTTCTAACCCTGACTCAAAAGAAATTTTTCACCATCTTGACCCATGCTTTCAAATTATTCCCTGGGAGGATTCAATTCTTCATCACCATGAGTGTCTTTGAAATGGTCACTTGGAGAAAATGCAATATTCAGATCTGTGCCTCTAAAATTATCATTTGCAAGAAACTCTTCATCCTTCCCTTCCTCAGTGGTGCTCTCATAATCCTTGGGATTAGGCATAAGTGGAAGCTTTGAATTTGTATTCACTAGAATTTCTTCATCTTTCCCCTCCCCTTCCTCACCAAAACTCTCATATTCCTTAGGATTAGGAATAAGTGAATGCCTTGAATCTATATTTATTGGAAATTCTTCATCCCCCCCTTCATCAGTGGTTAAATTATAATCGTTATGATTAGGATGAAGTGAAAATTTTAGCTTTGGAAATTCATCCCCGTCTTCATCAGTGGTGCTGGCATAATCCTTAGGATTAGGACGAAGTGGATATTTTGACACTGAAAATTCTTCATTCCCCTCTTCCTGAGTGTTGCAAACATAATCCTTAGGATTAGGACGAAGTGCATATTTTTACTCTACAAATTCTTCATTCCCCTCTTCATCTGTGGTGTTGACATAATCCTTAGGATTAAGACAAAGTGGAAATTTTGACTATGGAATTTTTTCGTCCCCCTCTTTATTAGTGGTGCTTGCATAATCCTTAGGATTAGGACGGAGTGGATATTTTGACGTTGTAAATTTTTCATTTCTCTCTTCATCAATGGTGCTGGCATAATCCTTAATATTGGGACGAAGTGGATGTTTTGACTCTGAAACATTATCATTCCCCTCTTCATCAGTGGTGCTCGCATAATCCTTATGATTAGGACGAATTTGATATTTTGACTCTGGAAATTTTACATCCCCCTTTTCATCAGTGGTGCTGGCATACTTCTCAGGATTAGGACAGAGTGAATATTTTGACTCTGCAGATTCTTCATTCCCCTTTTCATTTGTTGTTCTCGCATAATCCTTAGGATTAAGCTGAAGTGGATATTCTTCATCTCCCTCTTCATCAATGGTGTCCTCATAATCCTTGGGATTAGGACGAAGTGAAACTTTTGACTCTGGAAATTCTTCATCATGCCCTTCATCACTGTTGCTTTCATAATCCTTAGGATTAAGAGTAAGTGGTATAACTAGCGCTCGATTTACAAAAAATTCATTTTTTTGTGCCTCATCAATTTTGTTCTCATCATCTTTAGGATTACGACCAAGTCAATTTTTTGACTCTCTATTCATGGTGAACGAACTCCCATTATATTCATCACTCTGAATAGAGTTGTTACGTGACGAAGATGTTGATGTTGTATAAAGAAAAACTTTGCTATTAGAAGAAACCATGGCTTTCAACAAGAATAGGTTGAATGATACAAATTCCTCTCCCACTTACAATATATAGCTTAAAGACTGAAAATTTCCCTCCAAATTTTCCCTCCAAAAAAATTCACGAAAAAATTTCCCTCCAAAATTTCCCCCCAAAAAATTTCGCGAAAAACTTTCCCTCCAAAATTTTCATTTCAAACATTTGATACAAATATTAGTCAAAAAATGTATTTAACATTTTTTTAATAAACTGTTTGTGTTTAAATATTTTACCGATATTTATATTCAAAATATCCACAAAATATTTCTATCATGGATGCCTTCCAAACTAAAACAATGTTTTTATTTCAATGATTTAACATTGACTAGATGTAAGTATTAACTATAATATTACTATAATATCTACATGCAAATATTAACTATAATGACTACATGTAAATATTTTAAATTTTAAATTTTAAACTTACGTTATATTCATCTAAACTTTATTTCAAAATTTATTAATAAACTGTTGGTGTTCAAATATTTCACCATACTTTCTACTCAAAATATCCACAAAATATTCCTTTCATGCATGCCTTCGAAACTAAAATAATTTTCTTATTTGAATGGTTTAAGATTGATTATATGTAAATATTTACAAAAATAACATGTAAATATTAACTATTTAAACTATAATATTAACTATAATTAACTACATGTAAATATTTTAGATTTTAAAATTTAATCCCATGATTTTAAACATTGAGTACATGTAAATATTAACTATGATAACTAAATGCAAATATTAACTATTTTATCTATAATATTAATTATAATTAACTACATGTAAGTATTTCATATTTTAATTTTTAATCTCGGATTATATTTGAATTATTCAACATTCAATACATGTAAATATTAAATAAAATATTAACTATGATAACTACATGCAAATATTAAGTATTTTAACTATAGTATAAACTATAATAAACTAAATGTAAATATTTGAAATTTGAAATTTTAATCCCACATTCGTTAAACAGTAAACCAATCAGACAATATTCACTATATGATAAAAATAATTGTTTCTATTCATCACATCACATCAAGTTTTCTGGTATTTGTTAGAGTAAATTTTTGGAGGTGTTGCGTTGGCATTGGTAACTTCGTGGAGGCATTGCATTGGCATTGGAGGCATTGTGTTGCTATTGGTAATTTTGTGGAGGTGTTGCATTGGCATTGGTAACTTCATGAAGGCATTGCATTGGCATTGGAGGCGTTCTGTTGCTATTCGTAATTTTGTGGAGGCGTTGTGTTGGCATTGGTGACAACAATTTTCTGCATTTCAAAGGTTAGTTTTTCTTCTATTCTGTCAATTTAAAGACGATTTTGGGGAAAATATGTTTTTCTATATTTTTTTGTGTCCAAAAACTATTTTTTTAAGGTTTTTAGGTTCAAAAACCATAATTTTTTTAGTGAAGAAAATGCAAAAAGAACTAAATTTTTTTGGATTTTAAGGACAAAAATTTAGAAATTTTCTTCTTTTTTAAGACTTATAGGTTCATCTAGACAGAAAAATCCATAAAACAACCATGCACATAAAAAAAATAGTAATATTATAACATTTTTTATTTGTTTTTTTTATCATAAATATATCAGTGGTTTCATTATTTAAAATGTTTTTTTTTTTTTTTTTTTTTTGAGAATTTTTTTATTATATATATATATATATATATATATTCTTAGTTTTATTCTTTTTAATTTTAAATCTTCAATTTTTTTTTCTTTATTGTTTTGTTATATATCATTTTTTTTTAATTATATATATATATATATATATATATATATATATATATATATATATATATATATATATATATATATATATTTAAATTTATTGTATTGTTTTTTTTCTAAGTAAGTCTAGATTCTATTACTAAAAAATATGGTACATACAGTAGTGTGCCTTCATGGGTGTTGAGAGTTCAGCACAATATCAAAAATAGAGCTGCCCACAAGGGGAAACTAGCCCGAGAAAGGTATAATAGCTGCCTCAAAGGAGGAAACTAGCATTGAGCAAAAACCATAGGACTGTAGCAGTACAAACCAACATTGAACAAAAAACATAGGACTATAACAGTGCTTTGACATGCCAGATGGCCAGGATTCTTGAAAACACCAACTAGACAAAAATTCTGACCTGAATGACAAAAAGTAACTGTGTGTCCTAGATACCATAGTCGTCAGAGGGAGGTTCTTCTTCGATTCTGCATCCGTAGCTGTCATCATCGTCGTCCAGAGTGGGATTTGCTGCCGCGCCAGCCTCGCTTTGCTCCATTGGCGTGCCTTTGACACGAGAACTGCCACCGCCATGTCTGCCACCGCCAGCTTCCTGCGAGAGGTCCTGAACGCCGGTTTGGATTGCCTGGTCAGACCCAGGGGTGCGAAGCTGAATTCCAGGATGCGCAGGGGGCATGGGGTCAGAGCCAAATTGAGGGAGTTCTTTGAAAGTTACAGAAACCATTGCCACCACAAGAGGCTGGGATGTGAGACAAGGGAAATGAAACAAGGCCATGGAGGGGTTAACCAGGTGAGCTGACTCCGCGCTGCGAGGGCCAGATGGAGGCGGATGGACGTGGGTGCCACGCGGAGGAGAGGGAGGGTGTTTGTCAGGGCCACGCTCAAGCCTGCGTCTGTTGGACGCGAGAGGAGAGGCGCCAAGGGAGGAATCAGAAGCGGAGGTTGACGGATTGCTGGAGAGGGAGCGACGCCTGGAGGGAGGCCTGGCTCGAGTGCTGCCTCTGCGGCATCTGAGCCTGTGCCGGAGCCTGGGCATCGTCCCACCGAGAGAGAGTGATCGAGTCGGAGAATTCTGCAGGGTGACAAGCGGGAGAGACGGAGGCGGGGCTCCAAGAAACAAAGGACAAAACGGGCTTTGAGAATGGTGGAAGCCGAGTAAAAACTCCACACAGCATTAGAGATTGCAGCACCTGCCCAACGCAGTGCGGGAGCTGGATAGCTTGGCTTCCGGAGGACAACCAGAGCAGAGCAGAGGAATATAATTTTTCATAGCGACGAGCCAAATGAACTGCAGAGCCAAGAACTTAAGCATCGAGGTGGTGAATGAGCGTCTGGAGCTGGAGGACGACATCGAAATACGTTGGCTGCCTCGTCTTCCCCACCGGCTTGAATGCCATCGCAAGTGACGGACTGTGGTATAAATGTTTTCAAAGCGCTTTGAATGTGGATTGCAGGCGGCCATGTGGCCTCGCCACGCGCCGGCCTGTCCACAGATCTCCGTCATGTCAAATGGATGCACCCGCATCCGGGGTAAATTCATTGTATTGTTATATTAAAACCAATGTTTATTTATTTATTTATTATATTGTATTTTTTTTCTTTTAATTATATAATATTTAAAAACAAAACATAATTGTTATTTAATAAATTGTTTTTTTTTTTTTAATATATTTGTTATATTTTGATATTTTTAACAATTTTTTTTTATTAAATAATGTTTTAATAATTATTTATTAATTATGTTATATAAAAATAAAAATTAAAAAAATAAAAATAAAAAATAAAAACAAAATTTAAAAAAAATATTAAAAAAATATGCATTGGGCCTGCCCGCCCAGCGGGGGCCCTGGGGCCGGCTAGGAAACTCCCGTGACGTCGCTCGCCGGCCTCTGGTGCCCCGCGGGCACGAGCCATAGAACCAAATTTTTGTTTTATTTTTTTATTTTTTAAAATTTTGTTTTTTAATTTTAATTTTTTTTTTTTAAATTTAAAAAAAAAAAAAAAAATTTAATTTTTAATAAAACAATTTTATTTATTTTTTAATTAGTTTTTTTAATTTTTTTTTTTTTTTTTTAAATTTGTTTTAATAAAACAATAAAAAATTAATAAAAAAAATTGTTATATAATATAATAAAACCATTATTATATAATAATTGTTAAAAATATCAAAATATAACAAATATAATTAAAAAAAAATTATTAAATAACAATTATGTTTTGTCTTTAAACATTATATAATTAAAGAAAAAAAATACAATATAATAAATTTAAAAAAAGAAAAGAAAAAAAACAATTGTTTTAATATAAAAATACAATAAATTAAAAAAAAAAAACTATATAACAATACAATTAAAAAAATAAAATATATATATATAATATTATAACATTTGTTTTTAACATTTAAATATTTAAATTTCTTTTTAATTTTTTAATTTTTTTAAATTTAAGTATTAAAACAACATTATAAAAAATTTAATTTTTTCTTTTATTTTGTTTAATTGTTTTTATTTTATTTTGTTTATTTTTATTTAATTACTATGTAATGTGAAATAGAAATTTGTAATTTTCAAATATATTAAAAGATTATAAGTTTTTTTAAATAAAATCGTTGTTTTAAAAAAAAAAAATTTAAATTAAACATTTGTTATAAATAGTTAGTAATTTTTTTGTTTTTTTTTTTTTAATATTAAAAAAAACTGAAGTTTGAAAATAATAGTTTTTTTTTTTTAAATTGTTTTATACAATTTAAACACATTTTTAAATTTTTTATAAAATGTATTCAAAATACATTATATAGATATATATACATATGATTTATAATATTTTGTTTTTAAATGAAAATTTTTATAGTTAATTTTACTGCTTTAATTTCAAGCTATTTAGTTTTAGAAATAAATTTTGTTTATTAAGTTTATTTTATCCGCAATATTTTTCCATTAACTAATATATATATATATATATATATGAAAATGGCATCAAAAAATATTTTTGTGAATGTTTCTGCACCTAGGGCAGCAGCTCCCAAATTTACAACTGCAGCTCGACGCACTATGGATACAACTCCCAAATCTAAAGTTGCAGCTGGATGCACTATGGACACTGTTGGACGCAATAAGGACATTGTTGCACACACTAATAAAAGTCAAGCAAGTGGGGCACCAGGTTCATTAAAGCTTATTTCTGATTGGAAGAACGCCGAGGAAATAGATAAAACCGATTTCTCATGGTATCTTGAAGACAGTGAAACGGAGGTTGATATACACATCTATCTAATTTGTGGTATGATTGACTTAAATGAGCCATATGATGTGATGGGCCAAGTACGAGACATATGTATGGTCCCGAATACAAACATTATTTATGTTCTTGCAAGGAAGGCTCAGAAATGTGAGAAGGTTAGATATCGTCTATCAATCGTCAAGTATGACACAGATGAAATATCTTCAAAATTTTCTGAAGAAATATCAAGCAACATTGCAAATAACATTGTAAGTATGCTTATTTTTATTTCCTCTATGCATTATTTTAAGGATGATTCAATTTTTTATAAATTATTGATCATTGACAGGTTTTATTTTGTTTCATAGGATTTTGTTCCGAGTCTTTCAAACATGTTTGAAGGTATTTATATGTTGGTGCCAAATGTTATGGATGTGATCAACACTTTCCACAAAGACAAAGTAGAGGAAAGGAGATTGAAGCAAAGAGCAATAGCTCGTGACACTGCAATAATACAAAGAGGGGATCAACCAAGAGTCACTAAGGTGGGTCAATCTAGTAAACTTAAACATGTTTCTTTTGAAGGTGTCGAACATGAAACAAAAAATTATGATAGAATTAGTGAGGAGGAGATTAGAACTGTTGTGCAAAAGGAGAAAACAGATCAGACACCAAAAAGAAAAATTTCCAAATATGTCTCTCTTTTTTCTCATGAAGGAGAGCTTGTTTATAAAAAAACTGATATGCTATCCAATAAGACTAGGAAATCAAATATTGGTGAACCTGTAAAGGTCGTGAGCAGCAGTGAAGAAAAAATTGAAAGCTCTCATGGAAGCAGAGAAATCATAACACCAGGTGTTGAGTTAGAGGATGGCATTATTAAAACAAAACAAAATGCTATTTGACAAGAGTCGAGGAAGAATAAATTAATTCTTGGTGGCCAAAAATTTGAGCTTAATGTTAACCAATTTTACGGCCCATATGAAGGACAATCTCAATATCAAATTAGAAATGCCCATCACCTACATGTACATAATCTGAAAACATTGTTCAGGTTCAATCCATATGCGCATGTGGTGGATTATGTGGTTCTTGTCGATCCATGTCAGGTTCCCAACAAACAAGCATTTGACCAGACAAAATGTTTTGATTATAAATATTATGTAATTGGAGGGAACCATTCGATAGAGGCTAAGAGACAATTGATTGCAGAATATCCCAATAACTATCTTTTTCAAACAGTGAAATGCATCATTTACGCTGGCTTAACAGAAATAGAATCAAAGTTATTGACATGGGATCATAATGCAGATAATGAGTACAGAATGAAAATGAATTTCATCCAAAGGGTCAGATTTATTCATAATGAATTCATAGAAAAATGTGGTGGGGATAAGACACAAGTTAGTGTAGCATTTCGAAAGGAATGTTTAATGGAAACATGTTATCAAATTGATGAAAAAAAAGCAAAAGATGGAAAATTGAGTACAAATTTCTTCAGAGGCACAGATAACATTTTTCAGTTGGAATTTAGAACTGGGAAGGTATGGTATTTGATTGATGAGATTTTTTATCAGTGGGAGAATATTTCCATAAAAAATCAGAAGGTTAGAAAGAGTAAACCCATAATGTGTACCAACAGTAAGGGGGGTCCTGAAATGAAGCAGCTTCCAGAGGATATGACTATCACACCTTGGAGAACAATGCAAGGTGTGAAGGATGATAAATTAGTCAAATCAGTATTAGCCCGTGTGAAGTCGGGTGAATTATCAATGGAAGAAATGTGTGCATAATTTCAAAAGTAAGTTTCTTGAATTATTTCTTATTTTTCTTTCATTATAATTTTCTTTTAAATAAAACATAATGATGTTGGTAGAATTTGTTATACATGTCATTATATTAACACTTTTAACTTGATTTATTCAATCAGAAATTTTTTATGAAAATACAAGAACACATGGTTAAAATGTTGAATGAAGATAGTTGGGATGATGTTGTATGCAACTACCCAGAAGCAAGTTCTACATCAACACTAAAAGAGTTTTATATTGCATTCAATAAGATATGTTGATTTATAAATTCATTTTATTCATATTTAAAGTATTTTTATTTTATTACTTATACATACATACATACATACATACATACATATATATATATGTGTGTGTGTGTGTGTGTCATTAAAGATGTCGAAGAAGGATGGAAATGGAGTACTAGATACTTTCAAAAGCTTTATTGAAAAAATTAAGATGGAGAACATGAGAAGGAAGCGTCTTATGAATGTTGAACTTGATCCTACTCTTAATCATTACATTTGGAATGGGCTCGACAGTGTCCAATATCAAATAATACAAGGTGACTGTGAAGACATTGCATCACTAATACCTAAAAGGGAATATGGCTTAGTTAATGTAGATATTCCTCATGGTTTCAATTTCCCAGACATTGAATATGATAGGGAACCATACACTTATCAAGCTTTTAGTAAAGTGGTTACGGGTTTTCAAGAAGTGACAACATCACCACTTTGGCGATTTGTGACATTTCATTCAGACACACAGTTTCCAATGTTATTAACAAGCTTCAAGGGTAAAGAAAAATCAAGGATGCAACTTACATGGTAAGATTTTGAAATTGTATGTTTGATTCCTCCTAAATTTTTTTATTCATGTAAAATTTGATTGAACTTTTACTATGTTATGTTACAGGAAAAAGTCAAATATTGTTTCTTCCGAAGATCATCCTATTATAAATGATTGTAAGTTCATCCATGTTGAATGTTAGAAAAAAGACGATAGTTATAAGCATATTATTATGAATCGAGTAGATGGGAAGAGTCATAGTCAAGTATTGGTTTATGATGCAGTTGTAAGAAAACTAACATATGAGGATAAAGATTCAAAAGGAGATATATTTAACATTTATCAAAAACCACAAGCATTGATTAACTATCTTATAGATCTATGTTCAAATGAAAGAGAATGGGTTTTGGATTTACTCTCAGGTTTAGGTAAGTTTTATTATACAAATTTAAATTTAAATGTTGTCTTTTTTACTTTTTATGTCTCCATACTAATTTTTTTTACTTATTTTTTTGTGCTTGATGATTAGGTACAACACTAGCATGTTGCCTACTAAAAGGAAGAAATTTCATTGCTATTGAGAAAGACCTAGTTCAATGCAAATTTATTCAACAAAGAATTAATGCTCTTAAATTCCTTCCATATGCGAAGCAAGAAGTTGGTTTGAGGAAAGGAGATTTTAATGAATCACGTGTGGCAAAAAAATCAAAGGAACCTCAACCACCATTATATGGAATGATTGGAAAGGGACACTTTGGAAGATTTGTTAACATGAAAGATCCATTAGAAGATGACAATGATCAAAATGAAGAAGAAAATGTTGCGAAAGAAGCCATCAATGCTGTTCTAGATGATGTTGAAGATGTATTAGCTGATATTGTTGATGATGTTTAAGCTATGCTTGCAAACAAAGCTTATTTTTTAGAACCATTAATCAGTTTTACTTGTAATGTTTAGACTTTGATATTTTATGAGAACAACCCTTTTTTTTGCAAAAAACATGTGATTGTTATTATTTTTTGACATAAAATTCAATAAAAATGTTATTTTCTTAAGTTTTTTCGTTAAGATTCTCTCAAAAAATTAGTTTATTATTTTCTTAAGTTTTTTTTGTTAAGATTCTCTCAAAAAATTAGTTTATTTAACATGTTTTTTCCAACAAAAAGTCTGTAAAAGTGTATTTTTTGCATTGTATTTATATTGAAAAATTGGATTTTTTTGTCATATGGTTCAAAATATTGGTTTTTTAGCGACAATTTTTTGATGTGCATTGAAAAATTATTTAACAATACATAAACATGTAGAAAATATAAACTTTAGAATATTGACCCTTTTCCCATCTTTTATCTATGTGAAAAAGTGAATATATCATTACAAGTTTTTATTTAATTTTTTTAAACACAAGTACATAAATGCATTTAAAAATAAACATCTCACGGAAGAAGAAGACATTAGAAAATCTATAGTGTCAAAATCAATCCTATAAAAAAACATTGGTGATGATACACCACCACCATTCAAAATCGACATAAAAAACATCACATAAAAGGAAAAAAAAATTAATAAAAAAAAAAAAAAAGCAAAATGAAAAAAACTTAAAGTGCCAAAAACATGCTCAATTTTTTTTTTCTTGATTCTGCATCGCCACTTTTTCAAAATCAGGTGTTTTTATTGATACTTCAAAAAGTAGGTAACAATGAGGTTACCTATTTCATCAGTAAAATTGTTTGGAAAAGGCATTCAGGTTGGCAATAAAAATTGAATGTAAAATTATGGCAACAAGGAAGCCTACCACTCACATATATAAAGATGGAAGTGTTGCTACTCCTAGACTTCCACAACCTACAAGGTTGACACCACAACAATTGGAAGAAAAAAGAGCAAAAGGGCTTTGCTACAGTTGTGATAGAAAATACACTAAAGGTCATAAGTGTGCTGAGAATAAATTATTTCACATAGATTGTGAAGAGGAAGAAGAAAATTAAAAAGAATCTTCGAAAGAAGAGGATATACACCTGGAACCAACCCTAGAAGAGGAAGAAATGAGTTTGACCATATCATGTAATGCATTGGCATGAATTACCACTTTGCAAACACTCAATATAGAAGGACATATCAAGAAGAAAAAGGTAATAGTGTTGATTGATTCGGGTAGTACCCATAATTTTATTCATTGTAAGGTAGCCAAGGAATTGAATTTTTTCCTATACCCAGCACCAGAATGTCAAGTAATGGTTGCAAATGGAGGAACTATAGATTGTTTTGGAAAATGCCATAATATCAAGCTAACCATGGGGGAATATGTATTGAATAGTCCAATGATTTTTATACACAATCTATTAGATGAAATCTAAAGAGTTTCAACCATTTTTCCATTTATAAACACCAAGTTTCCACAGTATTAGCATGTTTCCAATTCAATAATATTATTAAAAATATTTAAAACACCTATCTCCCAAGTCCATCTTTGTTGTTGTCTATTTGTATTTTTCTTGTTTGAATCATTTTGTTTGATTCACTGGAAAACCAATTGAAATTATTGTCCCTCGAAAGTCTATTTGTTCCCTTTTGGAAAGCCGACATTGATAGAAACTAATATGGTCCCAAATAGTGGAGGACTCATTCATTAGTCTGCAAGTTGTTGGCAAAGTATTCTAATTTTCAAATTTAGTCTCTTTGATCCATGATGAGCCATCCGAAATGTCCTCCTTGAGCCATCCAAAATGTCCTCCACAATACTAAAAATGCAGAGGAAATGTCATGTTTCTAGTTGTAACTACTTAATTGTTTACCATTTAAACTAAAACCTATTTACAACAGAGAACTATGCTTCATATCCCAACAATGAAATTATTCTCATGGGCGCTGCCGGAATGACACTCCTCACACTTTGGGAAAATGTATAAAAAGTATATATTATCTTTCAATTGTGTTTCCATTCTCACTAAAATATTTACAAACTAAATAATTGCTCACTATTTATGGTTATAATTGCTCACTATAAAAAAATAAATAAAAATAAATTATGGTTGTATTAGCGTTTAGATTGCAATTTTCAAGTGTGTTTTTTTTTAAGAGTTTGGATTTCCAATTTGATAAAATATATGCATTGGATATCTAAAATATGTATTAGAATATAAATATGTAAAAAGTACGAACAACGCTGTGATTTGCGAATGTCTTTAATTTTTGTTGTTGTAATAATATTTTATTTCTAAACATAATGATTTGTTTTGATATAACTTTTCAACATTTTTCAAAATGATTTTTAACATATTGTATATTTTTTCCGACAAATTTTCGATATTTTATATTTAAAACATTTTTCATAATGTTTTCTTTAATATATTGTATATTTTTTTTCCTACAACTTGACCCCAACTATAATAAGCAACTCAAATTCGAATTTTCTCATCTACTTCAACAAAGTAATTGCTTCCTACTCTTGTAGAAACATTAATTGCTTATTGTGATTTTGTAGATCATTTTTTTTGACAAAAAAATGGTATGGCCTTATCAAATAATTTTTGTGTGGAAGCATCCAAAAATATATATGCGATGGTCATAAGTAATTTCCATTCTTTTATAGTTCAAATTTCATCCTCAACATTGATTAGTTACAAATGATTGAAACCTTTTTTATCACTCTTTGTCTATCATACTTGAATTTATATGATATATTACAACAATTATGAATGAGTTTCATAATTATTTAGTAAGACTTTCACATGCATATACAAGGTTAAACCTAATATGGAAGTTTCACCTAGACATGAAAAGAGGAAGGAAAATCACAATCTGGGTTAAAGCTAGGACTCCATCGATCCAGGTAGATACTCCAGGCTCCCATGAAATAAGGATCGCTTCTAAAAATAAAACCTTGATATGATCTATTCTCAAAGTAGAAATTATAGAAACCCTTATTGCAAAAGGATGAGATCGCTTCTACTTTGATTACAGGCTTCCAGTTTTTCTCAATCCAAGTCCGAACAGAGCATGGGGAGGGCCAAGGGCCCATGAATTGACCAATGAGGCCATGATGCACATATCCGAGCCTAAGGGGCCTTGATATCTATCTTTGAAATTTCATCCGTCTTCTTCACAAAGCGAGAGGGACATGACTTTTGAAATTTGGGCCCAGAGGCCACAAGGGAGTTGAAAGCAGCAATCTTCCTGGCTAGGGAAGAGTCTTGGGCCGTCTCAACCATTATATGTTGTCCAACTAGAGAAAGAGGGGATGCAGTGGTTCAAAAGTGGAGCAAAAGTAAGGAAAAGTGATCAACTGAAAGAGAGGAGGACATGTCGAGCTAGCAAAAAGTGGTCACTGCGATGTAGGAGTTCTCCATCCAATCTACTTTTATAACCCATAATTTTTTAAAAGTATATAGTTACACAAGTTTAGGATTTTGATAAACAACAAAAGTGTTTATAAAACTCTATTATTATGTTATACAAAACAAGATATTTCAACATAAATCGAATACCTTGAGATATCACTCATCCATACAAATAAAAAATCAATACACTAAGTATTATATAATTAAAACTTGAAAAAAATAAAATCATAAAAAAACCATTTAATATAATATATTAATAAAAGATAAAAATTCTAATAAAAATAGCCATTCATACTTTTTAAATAGAAAATATAAATCAATTAAATTTGAAGCCAATTTTAAATTTATTAATAATTATAAATTTAAATTAAAAATACAAAATAGCTAAAAACATATTAAACCAAATTAATTTAAATAATTTATATATATTTTAACTATATTAACTAACATTAACTAACTGATAAAAAGTTACCGAATTTTTAAAAGTCAATGTAAACATCACTTACGATATTAAATTAGAGTAACTGCCTTTAAATAATTTATATATATTTTAACTATATTAACTAACTGATAAAAAGTTACCGAATTTTTAAATTAGAGTAATTAGCTTTAGCACATAACTTTTTGAAAAATAATGCCAACTTCATTGTGAACCTTCTTTGAGGTTCTAGAACATTATTATCTTAAACCTTTTTTTTGGCATCTTGTTTTTGTTAAACGATAATTTTTAAAGGTGATAATGGGATGAAACATTAAAATATAAATATCATTAAAGTATATATTTCGAGAAGAATGTGAAAATGAGATTAATGATTTGATAAATTATAAATCTAAAAATTGTAAGAATATATGTTAACTCTATATTTATAATAATAAATAATTAAAGATTAGATGTATGAATTCAGTTAAGAGCGTACGGATTTGATAACACTGGAAGAAAATCGACTTATGTTGCCATTAATTGATTGCATTAGAATTGTACTTTATGCTTGAATCTTAAGGTTGTCCGTATTTGGAGTAAGCTATAATGCGACTTTTCAAAGATTCTGATCATCCGAAAAGCGCATTATTCTGGCATAGGGAAATGTGGCCTCGACAGCCGTTACCCTGCTGATCAGTGCTGATCAGCGCGACTTCTAACTCCATTACTCCTCCGCTAGCCGTCTTCGTTACCTTGTCCTTCAACCTAGCTGGCTCTCGGGGGCATGCATGCATTAACTGCGCTGCCAACCCTACCACACTTAGCCCGCAAAATTGATTTTCAATTTTCTCTGGGAACATTCTCTGAAGCCTAGAGCACGAATTGAACAACAGAACAACAACCTGATCGCGATAAACTATTGCTTCCCAGCTTGAAACCCTGTCAACGATGGATTCCTAGGTACATGATGCGCTTTTATTTCCATCTGCCTTGTTTGCATTTCATCAGTATTTCGAATCTGTGAAGTTTCTCCAAGATGCACAAATGGGACCTCTGTCCAATCACGAGCATAAGCTTTAGAATAAGATCATTCATTCATTCAATCAAATCCATTGGAGTGCCTGTTCTGGTATACTTCTTTGCATTGGAGGTCTTGGGTTCGATTTTACTCGCTCGCTCCTTGAAGCCCTTGGCCGCTTCCCATATAAAATAACTCGTCTTCTTGTGGATTTGCACATGGTATATGTTGCCGACCTAGGGGAACCCCAGATCGTATATTCCTGTGACTGTAACAAAATAATTCCTGAGTGTTTCCGCTACACCGAGTTTGAGGCTTTGGATCTTGACCCAGATCTGTGTTGCTGTTTGATTTTGCAAGCTTGGGGAGCTCAGGATCTGCTGTTTGTTATAAATGTCAGTATGACCCAAATCAGATTCCATTCGTATTAGGGAGGTATGGGCTGATAATCTAGAAGAGGAGTTTAATCTGATCAATGAAATTTTGGATTACTACCCTTTGATATCCATGGACACAAAGTTCCCT
This sequence comes from Pinus albicaulis, assembly GCA_034641835.2. Taxonomy (NCBI): domain Eukaryota; kingdom Viridiplantae; phylum Streptophyta; class Pinopsida; order Pinales; family Pinaceae; genus Pinus; species Pinus albicaulis. The sequence goes on along the minus strand of CM076573.1, from coordinate 665,251,010 downwards.
GGCATAGTTGTGCGACCCATGGGAAAATTTAGGACTGTTTAAGAATACAATTATGAAACCCTAAGGTCAAATGTAGACGTATTGAAATTAATACAGTTGGGGCTGACTCCAGGGATGAAGAGAGCAACCTCCCAAACTACGGCACATACATATACTGCATGTGGTAGTTCAATTTCAGGGAATTCAACATCTAGGAGGACGTTTACGCCTCTGATTCAATCGAGTTGCTGCACCAGAGTGGCATCGATTTCAAGAAGAATAATGAATGGGGCGTGGAATCTCACTGCGTCGCAGAGTTTCTCTTGTATTCTGGGATCGTCTTCAATGAGAACGTTCAATGGATCACCTTCCACAATGGCTATGATTTCGATTACCTGCTCAAGCTCGTAATAAATCGGACCCTGCCGCCCACCCAGGGTGGATTCTTCTACCTCATCAGGATTTATTTTCCCAACCTCTATGACATCAAGCATCTCATGAAGTTCTGCAACACTCTTCATGGGGGGTTGAATCTTCTGGCCGAGTTGCTCGAGGTTGAGAGGTTCGATGCTTGACATCAAGCGCGCTTCGATTCCTTGCTCACTTCTTGTACTTTTAGAAAGCTCAGAGAATATTTCTTTAATGGGGCTGCCGAGAGATATGAAGGTGTTTTATATGGTTTGGGAGTGGAGAACAATATTGATAACAATGACAATGATAATCAGAATGACACCTAGTGTTAGCTAACCTTGTTGGAAAAAAACAATAGTTGCGATTCTCTTCTCTTTGTTAAATTGTTGATGGAGACCTATTATGTTGGCATATGATAAAAATATAGTAGATTTTTTTAGAACTTATTTCCTCTTTTTAAATATTTTTTGTTCTGTTGGATTTCATGCTTTGAGTATTTTCATTTATGGCATTCGTAAATGTGTTCATTTTTCCTTGCTCATGCATTGATGGTCCTACCCAGCGATTAACAGGCATAGTTGTTTTATGCATTAGTTTTAAATTTGTGGCAGAATTGAGATTGCTTATAGTATAATTTTTACTTTCCTATGTTTAAAAGTTTCTTGTTCTGTTCAATTGCACAACTTTTGTATTTGCATTAATGGCATTGGTAAATGTGATTATTTTCCCTAACTCAACTCCATTGATGGTCCTACCCAACAATTAACATGTTTGGTTGTTATCAAACCTTCGATTGAAATCTGTGAAACAATTGAGATCGATTTAAGATAATAGGCCTAGGCAGCTTAATAATGTCAACGATTCGTCATGAATCAATATTTGATGTGCATTAAGAATGCTACATATGAAGGACCAAGGGAACTGTCACATACCCTTCCCTATATAAACTACGACAACTTGGCATACTCACTTTGGTTCCAACATGAAGAGTATCAAAACCTTTCCTTAAAATGGTATTCCCTGGTTGAGATCTATATAGCTATCCTGGACCGATATGTGAAAATTATGTTTAGTTAACTGTTCACCTTCTAAAACGATGTTTGGTAGTGTTCTTTCCTTGAGAAAGAGATGACTGATCATGTACCACTGTGATGGTTAATGTTGATGGTATTACTCTAAATAATGACTTGTTAAAAAAATCTATAGTGTTCACGAGTTCACAAATCTAATATTCTGTCATTAGTGATGTCCGAAAAGTGCATTTGTGACTCAAAATATCTTCCGGACCAATAATTGAATGCTATTTATAAGTGCAAAATTTATGTTTCTATAGACAAATTTTCCAACCACGGATTTATGAAAAGAAAGGGGAAAGGGTGGGTGTCTGTTAGAAATATGTATTGTTTTATCTTATTATCGATTTCCTGTTTTTTGTGTGATTTTTAATATGAACATGGATATAATGATGAGCAGTTACTTATGTTTAATTGTTATGCAAGAAAATTTGGAACTTTGGTTAGAGTCGTTTGTCATGATTCAGTATTTGATGCACGTTAAGAATGCTACATATGAAGGACCAAGGGCACTGTCGCATACCCTTCCCTATATAAACTACGAAAACTGGGCATACTCACTTTGGTTCCAACATAAAGAGTATCAAAACCTTTCCTTAAAATGGTATTCCTGGTTGAGATCTATATAGCTATCTGGACCGAACCATTAACATCTGTGTCTGAGTGAAGCAATAATCTCACGACTTCAACAACAAAACTAGACCCTCCTGCAACAACACAATATAAAGTAGTGATCCTGTCGGACCCACATTTTAAGTTAACATCTATTCCACATATCACATAAGAAGATAATATATAATTCAATACATCCATGCTACCAAAAAGGGCAACAATAATCAGAGGAGTACTCTGCTCCAAACCCATTGGTTTGGCTTAAGGGGAGGATCTTGATTTGGTTGAAGGTAAGGATCTTAGTTTCTTGTATATGTTTTATACTATTTTGATCTTAGTATGTATTCTAATGCATGTATTAATTCACATGATATTATTTGCTATGATGGAAATTTCATTGTTATCTTACAGATACAACGACTTCTTCAATGGATCGCCCTCCATTTGAACATGATTTCCTCATTGACAACACCCAAATTGGTGATTTTCCAGGGTTTGTTGTTGTGTTTTCTCTTAACTGCGTGCACTCGGTTGTTGTTGATGTTGTTAATGTAGTGTTTGAATGTTTGCAGGGGGTGCATCATCCCAATATTGTGGCTTCACTTGAAGCATGTAGACGAAGCACCATCCCTCTATTTACCGGTTCAGCCCAAGGTGTGTTTAATGGGACACCTACTTGATGTAGTCGATATTCGATGCTCGTATTAATTCAAATTATATTATTTTCTCTGATGAAAATTGCATTGTTATCTTACAGATACAAAAAATTCTTCAATGGATCACCCTCCATTCGAACATGATTGGCTAATTGACAACGCACAAATTGGTGATTTGTCAAGTTTGTTGCTATGTCTTTGTTCTTAGTTTGCTTGTAAATTGTGTACTGTTTGTTGTTGATGTTGCTAATGTGGTGTATGAATGTTTTCATATTGAACCAGGGCAAAATAAATCGGCAGGGTTGAGGAAAAGACATAAAGGTTAGCCAACTTGTAAGCTTCTCAAACAAGTTATGAGAGAAACTGTAACGTCTTCTTCTTTAATCTCCCACATACCAGAATTCATGTCATAAATGTCAATGCAATTGATGATGCTATTTTTTTGAGGATTCTTAGTGTAGTGACCAACTTTCGTTACGTGTGATCCCTATCCAGGAGGAGTTGGTTCTTAGGGTTTTCTTGGTTTCCCTAACTAGGGTTATGAGAGCTTGAAATTGTTCCATATTATGATAAGTTGCAAATATGTACATGTACTTCATCATTTATATATAAATAAAGTGTTTTAGTGGTCTAATAATTGAGTACTTGCAAATTTGATTATGATCTTTCTTCCCTTTATTCATTGGGTAATTTATCGCACTTTTTTTTTATAATTACAATTTGACATGATAGACTACAATAAATCGTTGTATGCAACAAAGACTGCAATGCCTCTTGCACCCCAATCACTTATTATATAAAAGGGAAGTAGCTGACATATATGGTATATGTAGAATTGATGAATTCATTTCTCGTGTGAGACCTCCATAGTGAAAGGGGCTTGGTGATTTTAGATAAAAATCTACACCTCTTTAGCCATTTTCACAAAATATGACATCCATGAAATTATTCCAATGCCTTTTAGTGCATTATTTGGATATACACAACACAAGTTTTAAAAAAATATGTTGTTATGAACCTACAACTAAATGGAAAACGAGTGCAACATTTGCATGACATTGGAATCTTTGAGCAGTGGATGATATGGCTTTTGCTGGTAAATAAGGTGGTCTAAATGATTGAAATTTCTGTTGTTGGAATCACCCTTGCTAAAGCGCCCCAAGACGCTGAACTTTCTCTTGGTGAAATTACCCTTGCTCAAGCAGCCCAAGACATTGAACTCTCTCTTGCTGAAATAACCCTTGCTCAAATGATGTGAGGGGAAAATGAGAGGCAAATCCTCTCTGCTGATATGAGCCTCCAACTAAATGGAAAAAAAGTGCAACATTTGCATGACATTAGAATCTCTTATCAGTGGCTGATATGGATATTGTTGGTTAATAAGGTGATCTAATCTCTTGCTGGAATCAACCTTGCTCAAGCATCCCAAAACACTTAACTTTATCTTGCTGAAATTAACCTTGCTCAAGCAGCACAAGACATTGAACTCTCTCTTTCTGACAACTGGGACATACACAAGTTTTAGGGAATGATAATGACTAGCTTCATGTTTATCTCCTCTTTCTCTTATTTCCATTTCTATATATGTTATTTTCATAGTATTTTAGCATATAGTATTGTTCAAAACACTCCCATTGTATAATGGCCGCTGATTGCACTATTTATTCTTTTTGACCTATTTATTGGTCATTTGCGGAAATTAAAAAGTTTTTTTTTTTTCACATCTTATCTTGACTAAATGTTTAGAAATAGAGGGCATCAAATGAGTTGTACAAGTTCTGGCTGTGGGTGATAGGAAAGGACACAGAGAAGTGCATTGTATTGATGTCTTTGGAATGTTGCCTAATGTTGTAATGTGCGTGTCCTCACTTTGCTTTAATGTAGTCTGATTTCCATAGGAAAATGGAAGGGGTGCTAAGGGCATGATGCTTCACAATCTTGATGCAAAGAGATAAGGATTCCTATCCAAACCTAGGACTTCCACTCTCCAAATTGAATGTGAGGGCTATTTGATAGTCACAGTATTATCATTGGGATAAACTACATCTGGACCTATTCTTGCAATTACATCGAGTGACCCTTAAAGCCATTTGGATTGGATCTACTCAGATGCCTTGATGGTATATGTATTATGGAGGAGAGGGTAAAATGCCTTGCTCAAATGGTGTGAGGGGAAAATGAAAGGAAAAGCCTCTCTATAAAAAAATTTTGTTGTCAGAGGGCGCTATAAGTGTCATTAGTTTTTAATTAGGGTTTTCATTAGCTAATGTGGGACTATGTGTTGAAATCCTTCAAAACTACCCAAAGGAAATCATGAAATGTGTTGTACATTGATTGAAGTGCATTGGGAATATGATGTGGTGTTTCATTTCATGTTTCCAGATTATGGAACACATAACAATATGTTTGCATACATTTCCAGGCCATTTTATACACTTTTAAGAATTTATGTTCATTTATAGTGATGTTAGAACTATTGTATATGTGTTTCTTGCAAGTGAGCAAGACACCCTTCTCATGTTAGAGTCTAGACTTTCTCCATGTATTTTTCCTTTTCATGTTGCATATCATAAAGGAACATATATACATATTTATACATTTTATTGTACATGTGCCTTCTTGGTGTTGTATGAATAATAAGTTATTATATCTTTGTTTAATTTTCAAAACAATGTGAAGTACATAGAATTTGTAAGTAAGAAAATTGTCCAAGTGGAAGTTGTGGAATGGTTCTGAATTAGAAATCATGCATACATGGAACAGTGATATTGAGTTAACATTCTAAGGCTGCAATGACTATTTCAAAGCACTACTTAAATGAATACGAGAATGGTTAGTGCTTATATGTACAAATATATATCACCATGTAAAAATGGTATTTATATGAGAAAGCAGATCTAATGAGTATGGAAGATTCACCACATGGCCATAGAAGTTTTGCTAATGGAATTTTTATAATTTAATAAAGCACTCCATGTGTCACAAAAAAAATGTCACTGAGATTTATGACATCAAAGATAAAAGATAAGAAATCACTTGAAGTGAATTGCTTGAAATTGTTATGTAAGTGTTGTAGATGTACTAAAAAATAATGCACTTGATGAAAGAAATTACCTTATGATAATGCCCCATCATAAATATATAGATAAAATTCCAAAAGTTCTTGTATAATTCAATATCTACAAGGTTTATGAATGAAGCATTATAAAAAATCTATACATTAAAACATGTTTTTAATTTTCATAAATTCAAGCGTCATAAAAACATAATTACATAAATTTAAAAACTTCAAAAGTCCATTCCACGTAATGGAGACACGAAGTCCATTCCCTGAGATCTACCTTTATAAAAAATCCACATGATTGTTACATAAAGTTCATTTCTAGGGATCCACGTTATCAATATCCTTCATTTACTGGATTGTGGACTGTGATCCACGTTATCAATATCCTTATCTATATTTCTATGCATCACATGATTTCTTGTTGCATTATGAAGCACATATATTTCACCAGGATTAGGACGACAAGACACTTCGATGTACAACTCCCACTTTTTCACCATTATGTATGCTTATAAGACCTAGAAAATAAAATAATAATAAATTCATATTAGACAAATATGATTTTATCTCGCCTATACATTCAAACATCCAGATTCCAAACAAAAGAAAAGGGATGGTGAAGTCATTACAAAATAAATAATGAACCAAACTAGAATAAACACGTAATTTATATGGCCATAAAGGATCATTATTGTTGTTCCTAACTTTTTGAGCATTATTTTTCTACCCCAAATCGATCTCTAGAAGAGTTGTTCCACTTGTACCAGCTAATTTTTCGTACCTTGAAATTCAACAACTTTCAAATTTCAAGCTCAAAAATTTTCAAATTTAGTGACACAAGCTAGATCTTCAATACTGACCAACACTCACCAAACACCAAGCAAGTAATATGAGATCATTATATCATCTAGCAGGAACCAAACACTACGTATAAATATTGTGAGATTAAAAGTTAAAACATTTGATAAACATTTAAATGCAATTTACACTCGTAAGCCACATGAGTATACATCTACTTTTTGGGAAGCATCGAGTAGGAAATGAATGAAAAAAGTCCGTAACCAAAATTTCATACAAAAATCAAGATATGGAGACTAGAAGATGAGGAATAAGAAGTGTAAATATGAACATTGAAAAATGGAAAGAAACAAAACCTTAAAAATACACTACATAAAAGGAATTGAATTCCTTATATGCTATGAAAATCCAAACTAACTGTTGATGGATTTGACTGGATTGTTATCAGCTAAGGACTACTCTCTATCACTGTTAGGATGCATTCCCAAAAAGAAACCACAAATTTCGAATATGCCTTGGTGCTGTTAACTTACACATTGAACTGAGGAAAATTGAAGATGTTCAAGCTGACTGTGCTGCCCTTTCACAACTGATTGTTGGCCAAAAATCTTACTTCAACTGCCTAGAAATGATAGACTACCAATTGGGCCTGTAGTGGAGGAGGTCAAGGAAAATGATATTGTGCACAGCAGCAGGAAGAAGTGGACTGTGTAGAAATCTTTAGTGAAATATTTGTGTTTATCTTTGTGCTATCATACCTAGTGGTCATTAGCCATCATGTCTACCAGCCTGCTCATTCTCCTTCTCATAATGATTTACTGGTTTTTTTTGAAGAATGAAACTACATCTATATTATTTTTCTAAATAGATGTTGACACTTGCACCCTTCCTCTTTGGTGATTAAATCTATAGTTAAAATGAAAATATTCCAAAATAAGAAGTTTTCATATTTTGAGGCTTTTACCTAAAGCTAGGCCCTGAGCCAAGTCTTTTTAAGTTCATATTTGTTATTGGTTGCTGCACCATTTCTAAAAGCATATGTTAGATTTGTTTAACTTCAAAATTACAAGTTAAGGTATTTTTCAAGTTTTGACCTTGTAAAATATGGTGTTGATCCAAATCTATAATCTCATAGTTGATATTGGTTCCCTGACTAATTTCAAAATCACAGGTTTGAATTAGTCCTCTTCTCCCATTGTCAATTAGCATTCGTCTAGCCTTTCTCAGATAATTTTTGGCATTCCCATCATATTATACACACACAAAATGGTTTTAAATTAAATACTAAGCGAGGGTAGTTGTAAAATGATTGCTCATTTCTCGTTCTTTAACATTAGTTCTTTTACTGAGTTAATTATTTCTTCTGCATTCTTTTCCTGCTTCCTGTTAATTAAATTTTGTTCTTTGATTATCTGGTGTATGTTTTGTTTTTGTCCTCGGTCACAATAGTATTAAGGTAGGTTGGGTATGGGGATGGTGATGATCATATTATTATTTAAAAAACCAATTTTCTACATGAAACAACTTAGTTGCAACTATGTAGCCTTTTATGGTCAAGTATTTTCTGTTCTTCGTTTTGCTTGTATGTATGTGTTTCACTATTATCCTAAGCCCTAGTTATTTAGTGGTTAGTATTAAGGTTAGGTATGGTTGATGATTGATAATCATCTTGAATAGGCTAGAGCTTAGTTGCAGTTATGTAGCAATGAGGTCTGATTGTTGCTTGCACTCTATGTTTCTTTTCTCCTGGCATTCATTGGATGCTACTCCGGATCATAAAAGTGAGGCAGGTGATCTTGATGGATTTTTCTATGTCTAGTTAAAAATTTTTAGTCTTTTGCATAGAGTTGAAGAGGGTAGGTCCAGTGACTAGAAACGTTAAATATAAGTTTTACGTGTAATGTAGCAGGGAATGTAGTTTAATGTTTATGCTTGTGAGCTATTGAAGTTTAATTGAATTTGTTAATAGAATGCCTAGAAAATAGGTTGCCTGGATTTCTGTTAAGATTTGATTATTTGGTATGATATTTCCACTCTCTACCAGCCAAGGAATTTCAAATCTTATTGATGGTTTCGTGAACTCGAACCCTCTTTTGATTACTGTGAATGCATATTAGGCACTTCTGACGGTTGATTTTTTTTTTTTTTTCTTTCACTTGATGTTTCTAATTCTGGATATATTGACTTCAAATGTTAAAATATCTTGGTTTAATGCACTTTCTCCCATTTGGGGGATGGTTTCTCAAATTGATAGTTCCAGTGTGGGCTCAATGGGTTGGCCATTTGAAGTAAAAATTAAGTGCATTATGCAAGTGAATGGATTGGTTTATGGTCTGAAAATTTTATTATCAATTTCTTGAAGATGGATTCATACACCTGGTTAGGTCAAGTAAACTTCATGTATAACTGGCTGGGGAACCCACCCTCTATAGCTGGATTTCCAATTCCTCAGTCATTTTATCTAGCATTCCAGTCAAATAAACCTCCTTCCCACAACTAGGTTATGTTTAATTAATTCTCACATTCAGTTCTGTGAATCTGTTATACTCTTGTCTAGACTTTGAAAACATAATTGTGAAAACTTAAAATTGGCATTCTGACAACATTTTGTGCTTTATGTAGGTCTTGGGACTATATTTCTGAATATATCAATTTAAAGAAAGCATGTGTGGAGCACCAGAGCATTCAAAAATTAGCGAGAACAATGAAGATAATGGAAAAGTTGCACTTGTGGAGAAACAACTGCGCAAAATGAAGGAAACTCAAAAATGTTTCTCGATTCTCCTTAAACTAGCTGCAAATAATGACCTGATTGGATTTAAGCAAGCTGTTGAGGAAGATGGCTCAGCCATTGATGAGATTATCTTTTGGTATGGGTGTCAAAATGGTTCCAAACAAATGGGTTTGGAGCAGAGTAATACACTGATGATTGCTGCCCTTTTTGGTAGCATGGATGTATTGACTTATATATTATCTGCTTATGCGACATGTGGAATAGATGTTAACTTAAAATGTGGGTCCGACAGGAGCACTGCTTTACATTGTGTTGCTGCAAGAGGGTCTAGTTTTGCTGTTGAAGCCGTGAGGTTGTTGCTTCAGTCAGACGCAGATGTTAATTGTTCAGTCCAGATAGCTATATAGATCTCAACTAGGAATACCATTTTAAGGAAAGGTTTTGATACTCTTCATGTTGGAACCAAAGTGAGTATGCCAAGTTGTTGTAGTTTATATAGGGAAGGGTATGTGATAGTGCCCTTTGTCCTTCATATGTAGCATTCTTAACGCACATCAAATAGTAATTCATGATAAAATGTTGACATTATTAAGCTACCTAGGCCTATAAGTTCCAAAAGATACCAATGTGTCGTGGGGGTTTGATACAACCCCTTTTTTATCACACACCCGGTATGTACATATTTTGCTCCATTTTATAGTTCAAGGAAGCATTTTATTCAAAAAAGTATAAAATATATACAAGGAACTAAGATCCTTACCATCAGCCAGATCAATATCCTCCCCTTAAGCCAGAGCAATGATCTTCCAATTTTTAGATGATCTTTCCTGTACATCTTAAATAGATCTCAATTGTGTCACAGATTTCAATCGAAGGTTTGATAACAACCAAACCTGTTAATTGTTGGGTAGGACCATCAATGGAGTTGAGCTAGGGAAAATAATCACATTTACCAATGCCATCAATGCAAATACAAAAGGCGTGCAATTGAACAAAACAAGAAACTTTTAAACACAAGAAAGTAAAAAATATACTATAAGCGATCTCAATTATGCTACAAATGTAAAACTAACGCATAAAACAACTATGCCTGCTAATTTCTGGGTAGGACCATCAATGCACGAGCAAGGAAAAATGAACACATTTACGAATTCCATAAATGCAAATACTCAAAGCATGAAATTCAGAAGAACAACAAATATTTAAATAGAGGAAATATGTTCTCAAAAAATCTACTATATTTTTATCTTATGCCAACATAATAGGTCTCCATCTGCAATTTGACAAAGAGAAGAGAATCACAACTGTGGTTTTTTTTCAACAAGGTTAGCTAACACTGGGTGTCATTCTGATTATCATTGTCATTTTTATTAGTATTGTTCTCCACTCCCAAACCATACAAAATACCTGCATATCTCTCAGCAGCCCCATTCAATAAATATTCTATGAGCTTTCTAAATGTACAAGAAGTGAGCAAGGAATTGGAACCCACTTGATGGCAAGTACCGAACCTCTCAACCTCGAGCAACTCGGCTAGACGATTCAACCCCCCATGAATATTGTTGCAGAACTTCATGAGATGCTTGATGTCATAGAGGTTGGGAAAATACATCATGATGAGGTAGAAGAAGCCACCTTGGGTGGGCGGCAGAGTCTGACTCATTACGAGCTTGAGTAGGTAACCGAAATCATAGCCACTGTGGAAGGTGATCCATCGAACGTTCTCATTCAAGGCAATCCCAGAAGACATGAGAAACTCCGCGAAGCGACGCCCCGTTCGCTGTTCTTCTTGAAATTGATGCCACTCTGGTGTAGCAACTCGATGGAATCAGAGGCGTAAGCGTCCTCCCAGATGTTGAATTCCCTAAAATTGAACTGCCACACGCAGTATCTATCCATGCCACAATTTGGGAGGTTTTCATTTTCATCCCTGGAGTCAGCCCCAATTGTATTAATTTCAATATGTCTACATTTGACCTTAGGGATTCATAATTGTATTCTTGAACGGTCCTGAATTTTCCCACGGGTCGCACAACTATGCCAAGGAACTCTGTGTCCATGGCTATTAGAGGGTAGTCATCCATAATTTCATTGATCAGATTAAACTCCTCTTCCAGATTATCAGCCCATACCTCCCTAATATGAATGGAATCTGATTTGGGTGATATCGACATTTATAACAAACAGTAGATCCTGAGCTCCCCAAGCTTGTAGAATCAAACAACAACACAAATTTGGGTCAAGATCCAAAGCCTCAACCTCAGCATAGCGAAAACCCTCAAGAATTATTTTGTTACTGTCACAGGAATATACGATCTAGGTTTCCCCTAATTCGATAGCATATACCATGTGCAAATCCGCAAGAAGACGAGTTATTGTATATGGGAAGCGGCCAAGGGCTTCAAGGAGCAAGCGAGTAAAATCAAACCCAATACTTCCATTGGAAAGAAGTATACCAGAACAGGCACTCCAATGGATTTTATTGAATGAATGAATGATCTTATTCTAGAGCTTATGCTCATGATTGGACAGAGGTCCCATTTGTGCATCCTGGAGAAACCTCACATATTCGAAATGTTGATGAAATGAAAACAAGGCATATGGAAATAAAAGTTCATCACGTACCTAGGCAGTGATCGTTGACAGGTTTCAAGGCAGCAATAGTTGATCATGATTTCAGGTTTCTGGGCAGGCTTCAGAGAATGTTGCAGAGAAAATTGAAAATCAAATTCGCGGGCTAAGTGTGGTGGGGTTAGCAGTGCAGTTAATGCATGCATGCCCTCAGGAGCTAGCTAGGTTGATGGACCAGGTAATAGAGATGGCTAGCGAGGAGTAACGGATCTGGACATCGTGGTGATCAGCAAGGTAATGGCTTCCGGGGCCCAAATTTCCCGATGCCAGAATAATGTGGTTTTAGGGTGATCAGAATCTCCGAAACGTTGTATTATAGCTTACTCCAAATTATTCTAGTGGGTCAAGCCCCCTTTCCCAAATCTAGCATAGGGACCCCGAGAGGTAAGAGGTAGTTTCTAGTTCCAAAAAAACATCTAGTGGGTGCATAAGAACAAAAAGGGTGGGGGGGGTATTCTTTCGACCTACTCCCTTAGCCAATAGTAAATTTCCATGATTCTCGCACCTGGGCCCACTAACGCCCATCTACCACGTCACCCCAGTCACATTATCCCATTTTTCTCTCCATTTCTCTTTTGTACACCTTTAATATGGAACCTCCAAGACATGTGGCATGGTGGGCCATTCCTTTATACTCCCTTTCTTTCGATTGGCCCATGTGGTGGCAGTGCCATGTCACCGCATACCTAACCATCCAAACCCTTTTTGACTTATCCCATTTTCGCACCTTCGGGGTGGGAACCACCATGAAATGTCACCTTGTCCCCATTACCATGGATCCAATATAATTTTCCCACGTGACACCACCCTGTGGACCCCAACATCCACTAACAGATCTGATGACCAAGATCGTGAGTGACAGATTGAAAAATTGCATGATGGGTACTCCTCCTTGCTAACGTCATAAGGGGGGGTGCACCACGGTCTAGGCCATCTATCCTAGAAAGTAGATCAGTGGTGTGCACGAGGGGTGACCTCCCCACTGACGTAGACCTATGGGGGTGTGCACACCGTTGATCTTCGATGGTGACCCTCCACCATTCGATTAACGCACAAGGTCCTCCCTGAAAACTATTTCACTACAGGCCTTGATAATGGCCAATACATGACAACACCTTCCACTTTGGTCATGATAACCAATCTTGAGCCAACACGTCATCCTGATGCTTGTTGACTACTGCCCCTTTCACATCTTCAGGGGGGACCTTCCGGACACGTAGAGACAGTGGGCCATTATAATCTGCATGCCATCGCTTATAACTGGCCCACGTGGTTGTAACACCACATCATCTCACATCATTCATTTAAGTTGCTAATAAAGGCTTCTAAATTATGTCCTCTGGGCCACGTGGTCAGTGGGCCATACCTCTGCATGGATCTTGCTCTTGATTGACCCACATCGTGGCAGTGGCATGACATTGTGTGTCGAATCATCTTTAGAGTCCTTATCATGCTCTTTTGCAAACATTCTGGGATGGAATATGTGGGATGAATAGTCAAGGAGCCCACCTCTCAGCCAGTAGTAGAATCGTTGGGCCTACAATTATTCCAGCGCACCCCAACCGATGCCATCATGCTCGCTCTTAGTGTTGCTAATGAAAAGGTTCCAAGTAGTAGAACCATTAGGCCTGCGTGTCTACCAACGTACCCTGACTGAAATCATCCTACATGCTCTTAGAAATGTCATTGAAAAGGCTCCAAGATGTGGCCTCAGAGATGAGTTATCGAATGGGATCCACTCCAGCAAATAAAAAGGCTTCCCACATCCACATTGTGAGCCCCGCTGGACCGGTGCCCAATCATCCATATGGTTCCTTTATGCCACAAAACAAATCTCTGGGATATTTCCTCCAAGCCGCATCAACACACGATTAGCCAATTTCGATAAGGTATGAACTTGACAGCTAACCCATGGATTCCATGACCAGGGTTTCTAAAAATTCCTAGAAGCAGGATTATTCCACTAAGGCTATAAGGTCGAATCTCGCCTAGCTTTGCCACAATTTTGCTCTCCAAAACTCTGTTATTCGAGCATGGATTCGTTCATGGTTTGGCTACAATGGTTCTATGAATGTCTGGGCCTGCACCAACATTTAAAAATTATCACTATGGTTTTCTAAGCCCTTACAGGTGCTACCCCTCTTGATTTTAAGCTAAATCCACTCCAATGGTTTCTGGGCCTTTAGTTATTCCCCGTATCAGGGCAGGGAGTTCCATGCATACCAGTGCTAGTGATATTTTGGTTTCCCTCTACTAAGGACTACTAGTGAACTCCTGAAGGCCATACACCACTCCTGCTACATGACATGAGATCTATGCTTTTAAGTAATCTTGCAAGCGGTTCTATGGCACCACTCAAAGGTTTTAGGGGAATTTTGTTATATTAGTTGTGATACACATCCCATCAACATCAATGTCCCTAGGGTGAGGGAGCATGTGTAAATATATATGTATATGTATATATGTGCAGACCCTGCCAACTAGAAAATCACCAATGTAATCACTCTACATGAAAAGAAAGGGATATTTATGTCAAGTGTTTCCATATTGTAGTCCATTTCCTCATGGATCCTTTTAATTTTTTCATACCTTGATAATTATGTTACCTAATATATGTTATTAAAAAAAGTATCATTCATTTCAAGCAGCACATCATTCCAATCCAGAAACACAACAAATTTTTAATACATGTATCAACACCAGTAAAATCCATAAATGCAATGCATGTGAATTATAATTATAGGCACCATTTCCATACATAAATGTAAATACATTCTCATTACAGACATAAGCACCATTTCAATCTAGGAATGCAAACACAAACATGCATTATCAATTATGCACATATAGAAAGAGCACTTATCTTGTAATTTTCAAGGAAACTGAGTCTGAGACAAGGACTCTCCACCCAACCATATATAGTGGCAACCAAGCTCACTTGTAGTTTTCACCCTTAGCCAAATTCCAAATACTGTGGGGATTTCTCAAGGGATTGAAACACAAATTTCTAGCTAAAATAGGGAATCCATAGGACCTCCTTCCTCCAGCCTCACCAATCACTCAACAATCCAATAATACACATGGAGCCTAGAGGTCGACTACCTCCACCCTCCAACTACTCTATTATCACTTAGGGAAAATCCTGGTTGCGAGAAGAACCCTAAGGTAACCTTAAAACCTCTTTCAGGTTGAAAGTTTTCCCTTCAACCCGTAGAGAGATCTTTCCTTAAAAATCAACTAATATATGATCACTCTAGTAGAAGTTTTCACAATTGAGCTTGGTGGCTAGATTTTAAATCATAGGATGATATTAGTTGGGTAGTTTACAAAACATACCATTAGGCATGGAGTCTAGTTCTAAAAATTTGAGGTTACAAATCTAAAGAGAAAGCTATAAAAAACACGATAACAACAAATTCTTCGACAAATGGAGAAAAAGAAGAACGAGGTGAAACAAAATTTATAGTTGACTGAAATAACAAATACTAATGCTTGAAAAATACAAGAGAGGAGCATAAATGAGATCCACTATTAGTTTCTAACATTTTCATACATGAAATCAAGTTTATAAAACAAAGAAGAGACTGATAGGGAACTACAACACATGAGTTTCCTATAAAATGTTCATCAAATACTGTAGGATATTCAAGACTACTCAAATATACTAATATACAAAATATTTTTACAAAACAAAATCCAACTTGTCTTCATTCTTCATAAAATATTATATATAACTTAAATAAATTTTGGAAAAATAATAGTCACTATATTAATTGCAAAAATCTGAGATATCTAAAATATCTTTCTAGTTCATGTATGTAAAAATTAAACTCAAATACATTATATTTTTTCCTAGAATAATTATTGGAAAATATGTTGTTTTTTAGGAAAAGAAAAATATCTTGATAAATTGTCTTCCTCAATGGTAGAAGAGGTCCCTAAATGGTAGCTTCAACCTCATAGCTGTAAAAACAGGTCCCTCTGAAAATCAGGCTCAAAACTCCTCCAAAATCACTTTTGTGTTCATCCTGCTTTTCATCGAATCTCTTGGAAAAAATGTTGATACTATGGATTCCAGCTTTATTGGTTTCTCTTTGTAGCTTTTGTTGACTGGATGACTGTCAACATTTTTTTTCTCCTAATTTAAAAATTGCTAACAACTAGAAGGTCATTATTTTCATCTGTATGAATATTGCTACAACGGAGATGTTAGAGCTCTGTGGTTGCTCCAAAAATGCTGAGAGATAGACTGTCGGATATTAATCCCTATATTGATTTTATATCAACTGGTATATATTGTTTTCACCCCAAAATAGCTGAAAGTGGGTCTATCATCTTTTTCAAAAATGTTGACCACGAGAATATAAGTTTTCTCACCCTTTATTTTTCACATAAAAACTTTAACTGACTATCAACGATTAAAAAGAAACCATTGTTTTGTGGGAAGATAAGAAAAATTGTGAATTTTATTTCCCCTAAGCATCTTAGCTAAGGGTACTAACATCCCCGAGCAACACATCTACCTTGTCGAGTATCTACTTTTTTCTTTGTATTGTCTCCATGGGTTTCTTTTGCACAATTTATTTTCCTTTTCTATTCTTAGAGCTTGTGGCCTTCTTCCTGTTGATAATGAGGTCTTTCAGTGGCACATCATCCACATCAATTACTTGTTTGGCCAACTCTGGGTTAGTCCTAAGCTTGATTTTGTATCTTATTTTATTTTTTGGTCTAGTATGGGGTTTCTTGCCACCTATGAAGACTTTAAACAATGTCTCTCTTTTTTCATTTTCAACATCTGCTTATTTGTTCTTAGGAACCTATGTTTTTAGTGTGTCTATAGGGGAAGCTTCGGAAGGTGGATTTGCAGCATGGGAAAAGCCAATATCAACTAGTGGGTTCACATGGGAAACAAGGTATGCTTTATGAATTATGACACATTTCCTCTAGTAGAATTTAGGAATTTTTGGACTAGATGATGTAGATGGACCTGCTAGGTTTCCTTAACTAGGAGGTGGCTCAATAGGGGCTCGAGTTTTAATTTTTTTCTCATTTTTGGTAGTCTTCAGTCTACCTATTTTTATTTTAAGGGGTTGAGGTTGAAAACCTCCCTAGAAAATAAAATGGCTCCATGTCTTGCCTAATTTGCTCAACTGACTTTCTATTAATAGCTTTATCAAGGTTTTTTGGTATATGAAATGAGAGGAGGGATTTGTACGTTCCTTGAACCGGGCTACCATATGACTAAGCATTTCTAACAAGTAAAGACACATATTAATCTTTATCTGACCAACAAAAATAAAATAAAAGTGGTAAATATTTACCCAGTTAAATCTCCCGGCATAGGTGAAATACTGTTGACAAATGCACAAAGGAGCAACCTACTTATCCTACAACCATTCCTTTTGTACTCCCATTTTCCAATTTCTCCCTTGGATTTCTTCTTTGATGAAGAAAAGGACATTAACTCCTACCAAGAATTTACTATGGAATATCTTCTCTCTATTTTATCGTAAGGAAGTAGCCTCGAAAATGAACTGTTCTGTCATTGCAAGCGATAAACCTCCCACCTCCTTGCGAGATCCATCGAATCCTAGAGAAAATACTGAGCCACTGCATCATGGTAATTGCTACAATGGTGGAAAAATTGGCTCCAACCTACTTTCTGAAACAAATGTTGGATTCCTGGATACACCATCAACAAATCTGGTTCCTTAGGCTCAAACTGATTCACCTTACCCGCTTTACCCATTATTTTGCATGGTATTCCCACGATTCGATCATGAATCTCTATGATCCAAAACAATTTTTGAATGCCAAGTGTAAATTACTTCAATTTAAACTACCAACAAATCATTAACGGGACAGTGTAAAGTAGTTTGACATTCAGATTAGATAACACAATTGGTGAATAAAATATTACAATGCGCCAGATAATGATTATGAACAAGGTTCGTATCATACAGTGAAATCATGAAAATGACCTTTTAATCGTATCAGAATGTAAAATAATTAATCAATAATTTTTACCCTTTCAAAACCATTAAAGACACCTCTTCCAAGATATATCCGACGCTGATGTGGTTAGTACATTCATTGCTTTTAAATTCAAACTTTGGTTTTAGCGCTGATATTTATCTTGTCAGCTAAAACGAAATTGCTGATAATCCCACTGTCAGCGAATTTCCCTTAGGAATCCATTGGATCACCAAAATACTGATAACCCATCTCTCAAAAAATTTACCTGTTTATTACAAATTAAAATCCTGACAGTGAGATTGTTGGAATTTTCTATTTTTTTTTTAAACTAAGTTTATTGTGAGAACATACTCAATGGTAATTAATCAATGCATACAATGAATCTAGATGTTTGATGCCTCCACCCAAAACACATATGGAATCTAGAGGCTTATTATCCACCCAAGTACACACAGAGAATCCAAAGGTCAACTTCCTCGACCCCAAGAGTATCAAGGGAATCCATTGAAGCAAGTCTCCACCCTAAACACAGTGGTTCCACCCACTCTGGGGATCCAGAACCTACTATAAAATCATAGCAAGAAAGGCTTCACAGGTCCTCCCTCTAGGAATCCAAGGACACAATCCTCCACCCACGCCATCAAGGGAATACAAATAACACCATCTCCACCCTCTAGCTTTACAAGAACTTGAAAGGCATTTTTCCTCACCAAGAAGAGACCATCTTCTTTCCATTCATGCCAACCAAATTGTTGTCTTGTCTTCTCTTCTCTTTAGAAAATACTTGCTCTTCTCTTCTTTCTCTCCTACACTACTCACTGTTGGATGTTTCTCTAATGGATGTTATGCCGAAATGAGTGAATGAGGGAATGATCATCCTCCTCTCCCTAGTTGAACTCCTCCTTGTCCTTTGTTGTTTACCTTGTTGCACAGGGATTGAATTCCTCATCCTTGTTGCCTTGAAATGTCCAGTATCCATAAATTTCTTGTCCTTTTTTTCCTTATTTTGGTTCTCAAGAAACATGTGTATGTATACTTATCCACGCAACCCAATTTTCAGGAAAACTAGTCCATTAAAACACACCAACCAACCTTTAATTATTGTCAAAAATATTTCAGATTTCCTAGATAAGGAAACCTTGACTGTCCTAAGCAAGAAACCTCCTCAGCACTAGAATTCATGTCCCTTGAATCGTCCCATTCTTCATTTTCCTTGTAAAAGTACTTAAATTGTATTTTAATGAGGAAACATGGGTTGGGGTTGTCACAAACCTCTCCCCCTTGAGGGAACACTGCCCTCGGTGTTCTTCCTACTCATATGAAACACAGGGAAACAAATAAAAATAAAACACATATTGTTTCATGGAGCTTTATATGTACAAATATGTATATAATATTTACATTGATATATATATATATATATATATATGCTTCAACCAACAAACAAAAATGGGTAACTAGGCTTCATGGCCCAAAGTACCTCCACTACACTTTGATTTTCTTTATGGCTCGATTCTAGAGCATGAGACTCCTCCGGTCTAAAATGCACAATGAATTTGGTTGGAAATCTCCCTGTAGCTCCACATATAGCACAAACCAATCAATCACATGATTAGAATCCTTCACATATATTTTAAGCAAAGAGACATGGAAAAAATCATAAACTCTAATTGAAGGAGGTAAAGCCATCCTATATGCCACTGGTCCAATCCTTTCAAGGATCTCACATGTTAGAAAATTATATATTACGGAGCAATGGAACACATAAAATATGCATAAACACAAACACAAAGACATAAAATAAGAGAGAAATATATAAGGGTGGTTCACCCAATTTGGGCTATTTCCACGGAAAAATAGTCAATCCTTCCTTATATATTATCCAACAAAATGAAGAGATAGAACCTACAACAGATCTGCTATATTTTCCTCCTCTCTCACACACAGTCTCCTATCTCATTCTCACTTAGAATACACCTCATACAAAATATAAATACAATTCCCTCATATAAAATGAGGGGTTACCTTTTAGGGTGAAAAAAATTAAATTAAACATAACTTCTACTGTCAAATCATCTTCCTAGTGAATGACCGAGATTGACTATGAAATTATAATATTTTACAAGGAATTTTTTCATAAATTTTTAGCTTCAGGGGTGCTTCCCCTGAACCCCTGCTAGTCCCCGCATCCCCCATCCACGCACCTCTCCGCCCCATGTGGAGGGGTGTACATTATTCCTAGGGTATACATCTGGCTGAAACAAAGACCTCTGAATCACGAAGAAAATCAAGTTCCACACCCAAAAATCTCCCAGTTGGATATTGATTGTAGAAACTCCACCACTGCTTCATTTTTTGGACAATGAATCCACTTTGGACTTGGTTGTTTCTCATATTCATCATCATACTTTAAGACCAATTGAAATTGAGAATCTCAGTTTCTCCCTTGTTACAAATTTTGTTAAAATATCTGTAGGATTCTGGTTAGTGTGTATTGTTTCCAGCTTCAATTGTCCATCTTCCAACATTAAAGATATGAAATGGTACTTGATTTATATATGTTTAGTCTTTGAATGAAATTTTGAGTTCTTTTCAAGATGAATGACACTCTGACTGTCACTGTATAACCTACCCATCTACTGCTTCTTACCCAATTCATCCATAAACCTTTGCAACCAAATAATTTCTTTACTAACCTCTGTAGCTGCAACATACTCCACTTTAGTCGTTGAAAGTGAAACAATACTTTGCATTTTTGAAACCCAACTGACAACAATTACTCCTACAGTAAACACATACCCTGTGGTGCTTCTCCTATTATCTCTATCACTGTTGCACTAAAAACTGTAACTTTCACATTCTGCTGACTGTATGAGCTCATTGACACTCATACTTACCTCCTCCACAAGTGTTAAAACCTTTAATCCTCATGTCAAGCCTTAAAACATGAGAAAAAAACCCTAAAAACTCAAAAAGCCTTGGGTACACAGGTAACATGAAGCCTGCCTGCGTTCCTAGCTTGGGTACGTAGGTAATACACTGCTTACCTACGTTCCAGAATGAAGTTTTCCCTTGTAATGCCTGCGTACCCTTCTCAAAGTCAAAAAAGCGAGAAAGTAAAGTTAAAAAGCTGATTTGAGGTCAATTCTAGAAGGTTCTAGATGAGATTTTTTGGGGATGAGTACGCTTTAGTAAGGTTCATGCATCCCTCACCTTAAGGAACTAATCCCTTGATGTGAGGAGCCTATCCCTTTGAAGGAGGATTCTATCCCTTCAAAGGTGGAACCCTAACCTCCTCATCTAATCTATAAAAAGAGGCATTGGGTAGCCTCAAAGGGAGTTCAAGCTTTATGGGTGATTGAGTTGAAGTGTTGTTGATATTTAGAATTCTTTCTGCTGAGCTTTTGAGAGGAAAGATCACATACCTCTATGTGCTCCTGGAGGAAGAGTGAAATACTTATAAAAGTAGAGGAGACTCCTACTTTGGACCCCGAGAAGGCCTTTTCAAACATTAAGGCTAAGGTTGTAAGGTTCTTCTGTTATTTTAAGATTAATACAATCAAGTTTTGTTTTTCTCAATAAATTGTCGTTCGATTGTTTATTTCAATAAGTTGTCGTTTGATCATTTATTTCATAGATTCCTTGATCACTATGATAGGTATGTTTTATAATTATTTTTTATACAGGTGCTATTTAATATTTGTTTTTTTGTGATTGCAGGTCGAAAAAATACGACACTTTGTTGCGACAAAAGACGACACTTTCTTGCGACGAAAGAACTCTTGTTGCGACGGAAGGATTATTGTTGCAACGAAAGAACTCTTGTTGAGACGGAAGAACTCTTGTTGCGATGGAAGGATTATTGATGTGATGGAAGCACTACGACCACAAACAAGCATTTGGATCTAAGGTAGGATTGACACCTTTATATCATTTATTTTTAAAACGAATATATTTAGAGAAAGACAAACTTAGTTGTTCGTTTGTTGCTAGATTTTCTTCTGACACTAGGGAGATCGATCTTGTGCCGAGGATAATTCCTTTTACTATGTCAACCTCATTAAAAAATGAATCAGTGAGTCCGAGGATAGTTACTTTTACTGTGTTAACCTCGTTAAAAAATGAATCAGTGAATTTAAGGATAGTTCCTTTTACTGTGTCAACCTCATTAAAAAATGAAACATGTTGTGCCAAGGATAATTCCTTTTACTATGTCAACCTCATTAAAAAATGAATCAGTGAGTCTGAGGATAGTTCCTTTTACTGTGTTAACCTTGTTAAAAAATGAATCAGTGAGTGTGAGGATAGTTCCTTTTACTGTGTCAACCTCCTTAAAAAATGAATCAGTTAGTCGAGAGCATAGTTCCTTTTCTTTTGTCAATCTCGTTTAAAAAATGAAACAAGCTTCCATGAGGATAGTTCTTTTCCTGTGTCAACCTCATTAAAAAATGAATCAGTAGATAGATTGTAGAGAGTAGATTAATAGATTAGAAATAAGTATTTTCTGAGGATGGTTCCTGTTACCGAGTCAACCTCGTAAAAAAATGAATCAGGTATGAGGAAAGTTCCTTTTACTGTGTCAACCTCGTTAAAAATGAATCAGTGTATCAAGAGGAAAGTTCCTTTTACTGTGTCAACCTCGTTAAAAAATGAAACATGTTGCCATAAGCATAGTTCTTTTCCTGTGTCAAGATCGTTAAAAAATGAAACAAATCCTCCCCAATTGAGTCGAGTATTTGACTAGATCTCATAAATGTTAAGTCGTATATTTAGGTTAGTTATTTTAGTTTTTTGCATAATTTTCTTACAGTTTTAGGTCGGGTCTTTCATATGATCTCGTAAATGAACCTTCATTCCATCCAACTATTAATTACCAGCAGTATACTTAGTTGAATGAAATGAAGCTGGGGGGGCATGCGCTCTAGCAGTTACGCTTAGGGGTCATCAAGCATAGTTTTCTCTCTGTTTCAAGCTTGTGTAAAAATGAAACCACTTTCAAGCATAGTTTTTCTCTGTTTCAAGATTTTGTAAAAATGAAACCTATCTTGAATCAATTTCTGTTATTTTCAAGACTCGTTAAACTCATGAAAATCCTAAGATTATTTTGCTATCTTTCATTCTCGTAAAAAACATGAAAATGTCGAGTTCTTTCTGTCTTTTCCTGCTCGTAAATTAAATTGAAAGTCGGTCATATGAGTACATTTTTATCACTTTTTCAAACTCGTTAAAATTTACAGAAAAAGCGAAACTACAGAGCATACTTTTATCACTTTTTCGGACTCTTTCAAAAAATTATGAAAAAGCTAAACATTGGACTCCTCTTTTAAGCTCTTTTCAGACTCTTGAAAATTTAAAAGATTGCCGAGCACTTGATTATTTGAACTCATTAAAATAAATGAATGATCGTCCTTTCAGTAGAAGTTTACCCCTTTTATAGACTGAAATGCACTATTTACAAAAAAGGTATACGTTGACTAATTACGGTCAATAGAGTTCTCTCCCGCATTATTTTATCATTTTTCGGGCTCGAGAGACTAAATTTACGAAAAATTACACCCATGTATTTTTCTTAAGTTTTTTCTTCTGACTCCCTAAAATTGAAAAACACCGAGTTTTTCCTATACTGGACTCGTTAAAATTTAACAGTAAAGTACCTGCTCAATTTTTAAATAGGAACGAACCGCTCCTTCTTAGGGTTCGAATCTTAAACTAAGTTGGACTCATCTGAAGGATGAGCTTATAAACAAGAAAATGTTATCCTCCTCAAGCTTGTCAAAAATAAAGAGGTACTTGCCAGAAATGGTGGGGGAAAAGAGAGGAAAATGAACCTGTTTGTTGTATTTTGATTATTCGAAAAGCAGTTAACCACTCTTGAACACGACACTTTTGTTCACCTGGGTTGGGAAAATACTTTGCCTAACAGTTAATCAAACCATATTGAAAGTCTTCAGCCAGTTTCTTGGTATTAGCTTTAGGTCAATTGTCACCAAGCCATCTGCAGTGTCATTATGTGTTCAAGAGGACAGTTCAAATAAACCATTCATCTGCATTATATCTTTCATCCATTTTGACCATCCCTGAGTCAGTCCTTCCCAATATATTTCTTCAAAAATTGATCTATGATTTCATGTTGTGGGCTTGCCTATGACAGGATCACTTTCTATCGACGACAGCTCATTATCTAGGAAGTTGATCCAGAAATCATCAGTACCTTGAAATATGCTTGCCTCAATGGCAAGTTTCTCGCCTTCAATGACAGGTTGCATTATTGAACTTCGATTGAATGATTCTGTGACATGTTCGATTTCAACTCATTCATTCACATTTCATGGATTGTACTAAGTACTTTGAGGGCCATTGACATTACTGGTGGTTACTCTCACACTTGTTAATAGTTTATATCATTGACTGGTAATCAAGTGGTTTCTACCATGTTTGACTTCGATACATTTATTCACATGGATAGAATCGTATTGGTTCGAGAAACGGAAATCAAGACCTTGGATCTAGTTTCTACCATCTAGGCTACGAGGAATTTTGTTATTCATTTATACAGTGGACTATTCATAAACAAATGGTTGCGTCCATGCTGTGTCTACATATGTATATACTGTTGATATATTGAAAATCATTCCTGTATCATAACAGTTTAAATCAGTTTTCTAGTTAGTTTTGATCTGAGTATGGATATGCCTACCTCAGCGATGATATGATTACATATATATATTTTTCATTGAATGTTTTTACAGGTTCCAACTGGGGTGTCCATAAGATGATCCTTGAAATCATAAAGTACTTCACTCTTCATATATGATAGACTTCATCTTCATCTATTCCAGACTTTGCACTTTAGGGGGCAATCTGTTGCACTAAAAACTCTCACCTTGACATTCTGCTGACTGTATGAGATCATTGAAACTCATACTTACCTCCTTTACAAGTCTTACAACCTTTAATCCTCATGGCAAGCCTTAAAACAGGAGAAAAAACCCTAAAAACTCAAAAATCCTTGGGTACGCAGGTAACATGAAGCCTGCCTGCGTTCCTAGCTTGGGTACGCAGGTAATACACTGCTTACCTACGTTTCAGAATGTAGTTTTCCCTTGTAATGCTTGCGTACCCTTCTCAAAGTAAAAAAAACGAGAAAGTAAAGTCAAAAATCTGATTTGAGGTCAATTCTAGAAGGTTCTAGATGAGATTTTTTGGGGATGAGTACACTTTAGTAAGGTTCTTGCATCCCTCACCTTAAGGAACTAATCCCTTGATGTGAGGAGCCTATCTCTTTGAAGGAGGATTCTATCCCTTCAAAGGTGGAACCCTAACCTCCTCATCTACTCTATAAAAAGAGGCATTGGGTAGCCTCAAAGGGAGTTCAAGCTTTATGGGTGATTGAGTTGAAGTGCTGTTGAGATTTAGACTTCTTTCTGCTGAGCTTTTGAGAGGAAAGATCACATACCTCTATGTGCTCCTGGAGGAAGAGTGCAAGACTTATCAAAGTAGAGGAGACTCCTACTTCGGACCCCGGGAAGGCCTTTTCAAACATCAAGGCTAAGGTTGTAAGGTTCTTCTGTTTTGTTTTTCTTAATAAATTGTTGTTTGATTGTTTATTTCAATAAGCTGTCGTTTGATCATTTATTTCATATATTCATTGATCACTATGATAGGTATGTTTTATAATTATTTTTTATATAGGTGTTATTTAATATTTGTTTGTTTGTGATTGCAGGTCGACAAAAGACGACACTTTGTTGCGACAAAAGACGACACTTTCTTGTGACGAAAGAACTCTTGTTGCGACGGAAGGATTATTGTTGCAATGAAAGAACTCTTGTTGCGCGGAATAACTCTTGTTGCGACGGAAGTATTATTGATGCGACGGAAGAACTATGACTGAAAATAAGCATTTGGATCTAAGGTAGGATTGACACCTTTATAGCATTTATTTGTAAAACGAATATATTTAGAGAAAGACAAACTTAGTTTTTCATTTGTTGCTATATTGTCTTCTGACACTAGGGAGATCGATCTTGTGCCGAGGATAATTCCTTTTACCTTGTCAACCTCATTACAAAATGAGTCAGTGAGTCCGAGGATAGTTCCTTTTACTGTGTTAACTTTGTTAAAAAATGAATCAGTGAATCTGAGGATAGTTCCTTTTACTATGTCAACCTCGTTAAAAAATGAAACATGTTGTGCCGAGGATAATTCCTTTTACTGTGTCAACCTCATTAAAAAATGAATCAGTGAGTCTGAGGATAGTTCCTTTTATTGTGTTAACCTTGTTAAAAAATGAATTAGTGAGTGTGAGGATAGTTCCTTTTACTGTGTCAACCTCCTTAAAAAATGAATCAGTTAGTCGAGAGCATAGTTCCTTTTCTTGTGTCAAGCTCGTTTAAAAAATGAAACAAGCTTCCATGAGGATAGTTCTTTTCCTGTGTCAACCTCATTAAAAAATGAATCAGTAGATAGATTGTAGAGAGTAGATTAATAGATTAGAAATAAGTATTTTATGAGGATGGTTCCTATTACTGAGTCAACCTCGTAAAAAAATGAATCAGGTATGAGGAAAGTTCCTTTTACTGTGCCAACCTCGTTAAAAATGAATCAGTGTATCAAGAGGAAAGTTCCTTTTACCGTGTCAACCTCGTTAAAAAATGAAACACGTTGCCATGAGCATAGTTCTTTTCTTGTGTCAAGCTCGTTAAAAAATGAAACAAATCCTCCCCTAATTGAGTTGAGTCTTTGACTAGATCTCATAAATGTTAAGTCGTATATTTAGGTTAGTTATTTCAGTTTTTTGCATAATTTTCTTACATTTTTAGGTCGGGTCTTTCATATGATCTCGTAAATGAACCTTCATTCCATCCAGCTATTAATTACCAGCAGTATACTTAGTTGAATTAAATGAAGCTGGGGGGCATGCGCTCTAGTAGTTACGCTTAGGGGGAATCAAGCATAGTTTTCTCTCTGTTTCAAGCTTGTGTAAAGATGAAACCACTCTGAAGCATATTTTTTCTCTGTTTCAAGCTTTTGTAAAAATGAAGCCTATCTTGAGTCAATTTCGGTTATTTTCAAGACTCATTAAACTCATGAAAATCCCGAGATTATTTTGCTATCTTTCATTCTCGTAAAAAACATGAAAATGCTGAGTTCTTTCCGTCTTTTCCTGCCCGTAAATTAAATTGAAAGTCGGTCATATGAGTACATTTTTATCACTTTTTTGAACTCGTTAAAATTTACAGAAAAAGCGAAACTATAGAGCATACTTTTATCACTTTTTCGAACTCTTTCAAAAATTTACGAAAATGTGAAACATTGGACTCCTCTTTTAAGCTCTTTTCAGACTCTCGAAAATTGAAAAAATTGCTGAGCACTTGCTTATTTGAACTCGTTAAAATAAATGAATGATCGTCCTTTCAATATAAGTTTACCCCTTTTATGGACTGAAATGGACTATTTATGAAAAAGGTATACGTTGACTAATTACAGTCAATAGAGTTCTCTCCCACATTATTTTATCCTTTTTCAGGCTCAAGAGACTAAATTTACGAAAAAGTACACCCATGGATTTTTCTTAAGTTTTTTCTTCTGACTCCCTAAAATTGAAAAACACCGAGTTTTTCCTATACTGGACTCGTTAAAATTTAACAGTAAAGGACCTGTTAAATTTTTAAACAGGAACGAACCACTCCTTCTTAGGGTTATAATCTTAAACTAAGTTAGACTCATCCGAAGGATGAGCTTATAAATAAGCAAATGTTATCCTCCTCGAGCTTGTAAAAAATAAAGAGGTACTTGCCAGAAATGGTGGGGGAAAAGAGAGGAAAATGAACCTGTTTGTTGTATTTTGATTATTCAAAAAGTCGTTAACCAGTCTTGAACACAACACTTTTGTTCACTTGGGTTGGGAAAATCCTT
Source organism: Pinus albicaulis (assembly GCA_034641835.2). Taxonomy (NCBI): domain Eukaryota; kingdom Viridiplantae; phylum Streptophyta; class Pinopsida; order Pinales; family Pinaceae; genus Pinus; species Pinus albicaulis. The sequence continues at coordinate 665,223,158 of CM076573.1, read as the reverse complement.
TTCCTAAAAGTTAATCAAACCATATTGAAAGTCTTCAGCCGGTTTCTTGGTATTAGCTTTAGGTCAATTGTCACCAAGCCATCTGCAGTGTCATTATGTGTTCAAGTGGACAGTTCAAATAAACCATTCATCTCCAAAATATCTGTCATGCATTTTGACCATCCCTGAGTTAGTCCTTGCCAATATATTTATTCAAAAATTGATCTATGATTTCGTGTTGTGGGCTTGTCTACGACAGGATCACTTTCTATTGACGACAACTCATTATCTAGGAAGTTGATCCAGAAATCGTTAGTACCTTGAAATCTGCATGCCTCAATGGCAAGTTTCTCGCCTTCGATGACAGGTTGCATTATTGACCTTCGATCGAATGATTCCGTGACATGTTCGACTTCAGCTCATTCATTCACATTTCATGGATTGTACTAAGTACTTTGAGGGCCATTGACATTACTGGTGGTTACTCTCACACTTCTTAACAGTTTACATCATTGAATGGTAATCAAGTGGTTTCTACCATGTTTGACTTCGATACATTTATTCACATGGATAGAATAGTATTGGTTCGAGAAACGAAAATCAAGACCCTGGATCTAGTTTTTTTTTTTCGACAATAACGGATATTTTTATTTAAGGCGGCAAACTAGCTGCCGCTTGCTCTTACATTCCAGCGATGACAGAGATAGATTCTCGTGGCTAGCTGTTTGGAATTGCTGTCAAAGAAACCAAGAGACAGATCACCAAGAATGGTTCGCCTTACTTTAGGAATAAGAATGATATTACCAGGCAGACAGGTGATCAGGTTCGTAGAATTGTTCACTTCGCCTACTTTGACAGGAGTATGTCCCTCACAACTAAGAGAGGTGCTATAGGGCATTGGGCGAAGCATCACACAAGGGCTAGTAGACTTCCCTGGGCATTTCATGATTGTGGCGAACTCCTTCGTGCAGTACATAAAAACAACGCTGCAGTTGATTGGAGGAAAGTAGAGATTATCCGCATCTTCTTTGTAGATGATGCTGCTGAAATGGAAATGCTCCCACGCAGGGCCCATATTTTGCAGCACATAGATATACAAGTCGAGATTGCATCCTTTCGGAGATGAGAAACTTTGAAAATGATGTAATTGGGCTTCAGATTTGAGAGTATAGTAAACATCAATACTGGAACTGAGTTGGCATTTTGAAGGTCCTTTGTGGACTCTTGATACAGAGGGCATCGACTGGAAACAGAGGGCATTGAAATGGAGACTATCAGGAGATAAGAACAGGCCTGAGACCACAATATTAAATAGATTGATGATACAATGAGATGAGATCCCTAAGAGCAGGGTACTGAAGCGCAGAGAGATAGCCATAGGATCGATTAGGATAGGAAGTCCGATCAGCAGGAACATTAAGGTATGGAACAGGAAGACTCAATCGAATTGACCACCAGAGATCTCCGATTACAGAGGGAGCCAAGATTGGCCTCCATATCAGCTTGAGAGTTGAGATTCCTTAAGATGTGGAAGAAGGAGATTTTACTGAACTTGGGCAGCAAGAGCCGGATTTTTTTGATAATAGAGGCTAAGTGAACCTGATGGGGGGTCTTATGGGAGGTCAACGCCTGGATGATAATTCTGGAATCTCCAAAGACAGTGAGAGAGAGGATATTTCTATTAATACAGTGGAATTTTTTACCATCTAGGCCGTGAGGAATTTTTTTATTCATTTATACAGTGGAATATTCATAAACAGATGGATGCGTCCATGCTGTGTCTACATATGTCTATATTTTTTATGTATTGAAAATAATTCCTATATCAGAACAGTTTAAATCAGTTTTCTAGTTAGTTTTGATCTGAGTATGGTAATGCCTACCTCAGCGATGATATGATTACATATATATATATATATATATATATATATATATATATATATATATATATATATATATATATATATATATATATTTTACATTGAATGTTTTTACAGGTTCCGACCGGGGTTTCCACAGGATGATCCTTGAAATGATAAAGTACTTCACTCTTCATATATGACAGACTTCATCTTCATCTATTCCAGACTTCGCAATTTAAGGGGCAATCTGTTGCACTAAAAATTGTCACCTTGACATTCTGCTGACTATATGAGCTCATTGACACTCATACTTACCTCCTCTGCAAGTATTACAACCTTTACTCCTCATGTCAAGCCTTAAAACAGGAGAAAAAACCCTAAAAACTCAAAAAGTCTTGGGTACGCAGGTAACATGAAGCCTGCCTGCGTTCCTAGCTTGGGTATGCAGGTAATACACTGCTTACCTATGTTCCAGAATGCATTTTTCCCTTGTAATGCTTGCGTACCCTTCTCAAAGTAAAAAAAACGAGAAATTAAAGTTAAAAATCTGATTTGAGGTCAATTCTAGAAGGTTCTAGATGAGATTTTTTGGGGATGAGTACGCTTTAGTAAGGTTCATGCATCCCTCACCTTAAGGAACTAATCCCCTGATGTGACGAGCCTATCCCTTTGAAGGAGGATTCTATCCCTTCAAAGGTGGAACCTTAACCTCCTCATCTGCTCTATAAAAAGAGGCATTGGGTAGCCTCAAAGGGAGTTCAAGCATTACGGGTGATTGAGTTGAATTGCTGTTGAGATTTAGACTTCTTTCTGCTGAGCTTTTGAGAGGAAAGATCACATAACTCTATGTTCTCCTGGAGGAAGAGTGCAAGACTTATCAAAGTGGAGGAGACTCCTGCTTCAGACCTCAGGAAGGCCTTTTCAAACATCAAGGCTAATGTTGTAAGGTTCTTCTGTTATTTTAAGATTAATATAATCAAGTTTTGTTTTTCTCAATAAATTGTCGTTCGATTGTTTATTTAAATAAGTTGTCGTTTGATCGTTTATTTCATAGATTCCTTGATCACTATGATAGGTATGTTTTATAATTATTTTTTATACAGGTGCTATTTAATATTTTTTTGTTTGTGATTGCAGGTCGACAAAAGATGACACTTTGTTGTGACAAAATATGACACTTTCTTGCGACGAAAGAACTCTTGTTGCGACGGAAGGATTATTGTTGCAATGAAAGAACTCTTGTTGCGACGGAAGAACTCTTGTTGCGATGGAAGGATTATTGATGCGATGGAAGCACTACGAGTGCAAATAAGAATTTGGATCTAAGGTAGGATCGACACCTTTATATAATTTATTTGTAAAACAAATATATTTAGAGAAAGACAAACTTAGTTGTTTGTTTGTTGCTAGATTGTCTTCTGACACTAGGGAGATCGATCTTGTTCGCAAGATTGATTTATCCGGCCAACAATCACCTACCATATCTGCATCAACATATCCTTGTAGAGAAATTTTTAAACCACCAAAGCATAATTCTTGATTTTTGGTACCTCTCAAATACCTGAGAAGCCATTTCACTTCCATTCAATGTTATTTTCCTAGATTTTTCATGTACCTGCTTACAACTCCCACTGCATGTGCAATATCAGGCCTTGTGTAGACCATTGCGTACATTAAGCTTCCAACTGTTGATGCAAATGGAACATTAGACATATGATCCATATCTTCCTGAGTCTTGGGATGCATCTCCTTTCTTAGTTTTAAATGGATAGCCAAAGGTGTACTAATTGTTTTTTCAATCTGCATATTAAATATTTCCAACACCTTTTATGTACTCATTCTGAGACAATGTTAATTTGTGATTTTTCCCGTCTCTAGTTATTCACTACCAAGGATTTGTTTTGCAGCACCCAAATCCTTCATTGCAAATAACTTTTCCAATTTTCTGTTGAGTACATTTATTTCCTGCATTCTGGACTGTGTAACAAGCATGCCACCTAGATACAATAACAATATAATATAGTTTCCATTAATTTTCCTTTTGAGATAAACATAATGATCAAAGTGACATCTAGTATAACCTTGTTCAGAAATAAACCTGTCAAATTTCAGATACCACTACCTTGGAGCATGTTTTAGGCCATACAAGCTCTTTTTCAACTTGCACACAAATTTATCCTTCCCTTTGACCTCATATCCTTGTGCCTTCTTAATATAGATATCTTCCTCCAAATCCCCATGGAGAAAGGTTGTATTTACATATAACTACTCAAGATGCAAATATTTTGCTATTACTAGACTTAAAATAGTTCTAAGTGAAGTCATTTTAACAACAGGAGAAAATATTTCATCAAATTCTATACCTTTCTTCTGTGCAAACCCATTCACAAGAAGTCTAGCCTTGTACCTCTTTCTACCTCCATCTTCTTCCTTCAACCTGTAAACTGATTTATTATGCAATGTTGTTTTACCTATAGGCAACCTAACTAAGTCCCAATTCTGGTTATGTACCAAGGATTCCATCTCTTCTTTCATGGCTAGCTCCCACTTCTTCCTGGTTTCTACCTGCATTGCTTCTTCATAACATTTTGGTTCACCAAAATCAATCAAAAATACATAATATAATGAAGTAGAGTATCGTTCAAGGGGTCCAGTTATCCTGGTAGATATTCTAACAACACTATCAGGTGTTTGAGGTGCACGTTGTTGTTGTGGTTGTTGATCATTTTGATTTCTAGGCACCTTTACTTTTTTTGTGATCTCATCAAGCACTGTGTATTCTCCATTTTCTTTTTATTGTTTCTTTTCCTGCATCTCATCCTCGTGCAAGACCTTTTCATTGAGTATGACATCTCTACTCTAATCATTTTTTGATTTTCGTAATCATATAAGCGATAACCAAAATCATTAACACCATATCCAATGAAAGTACATTTCATTGATTTTGCCTCACGCTTTTTTTTTTATATTTTCTTTAATAATGTGGACAAAGTCTTCACAACCAAAAATATTTAAAAATCAACATTTTACCTTTTTACTTTTCCATGCCTCCTCTAGAATTCCACCATCCAAGGAACTTGAGGGCCCTCTTTTTATTATATAAACAACAATATCTACATCATCTTCCGAAAATTTTAAAGGCAATCTTGCATGCAATCTCATGCACCTTGCACGCTCCATAATTGTCCTATTCATCCTTTCTGACACACCATTTTCCTATGGTGTTCCTGGAATTTTCTTCTCTATGCGAATTCCATGCTCTGAACAGTACTTATCAAACTCTTTGTTGCAATATTCACCTCCATTTTTTGATCTTTCCTGTCTTATTCTCAACCAAATATTTCCATTTCTTGAAAGTATCAAATACATCAAATTTATTCTGAATACAATAAATCCAGGTTTTCCTAGTTGCATCATTAATAAAAGTAACATAATAACAAGATCCACCGAGAGATGATACCTGAGTAGGTCCCAATACATCTATATGCACAAGCTCTAATTTTTCTCTCTTCTTTTATTTCCAAACTCTAAGAAATATGACTCTCCTTTGTTTTCCATAAACACAATTCTCACGGAAATACAAATTGGCATGCTTCAAACCTGGAAACAAATTTCTTGAGTGAAGAATATGCATCCCCTTCTCACTCACGTGCTCGCGCCTATGATTTCATAATTTTTTATATTCTCCTATGGAGGTTAAATAATTAATAGAGTTAGAAATACCATTTCATAAATACAATGTACCAAACTTTTCTCCTTTTGCTATTACTAGGGCTCTTTTAGTGACCTTCCAGGTTTTATCTGTAAAAGTAGTCACACAACCTTCACCACCTAACTGCCCTGTTGAAATCAGATTTTTATTCAGATATGGAACATGCCTTACCTCCTTTAATAGCCATTGGTTTCCATTCTATTTTTTTATAAAAACTTTACCCATTCCAACGATTTTACAGGGTTTATCATCACCCAGACGAACCTGTCCAAAATCTCCTTAAACATAGTCATGAAAATGTTTCCTATCTGGTGTGGCATGGAATGATTCCCTTGAATCTACCACCCAAACATCAATAATATTTTCTAATGAAATAATCAAAGCATGTTTTAACACATCACCTATCAGATTCGCTTCATGATTGTTTTCTTGTTTTGCATCTCCTTCTTTTCCCTTCTAAGACTTACAATATTTCTTTATGCTTCCTTTCTTCCCTCATTTACAGAACACTATCACTAATCAGGACTTGGAACTGCCTTTCCTTGACTAGTTTTGATGTCAAGGGATCTTTCCTATTTCCATTTTTCTTCCCCTAGTCTCTGCAGTCAAAGCATTACCTGATGTCTCACCAGATCTTTTATGTCGCATTTCCTCGCTAAGGATGACACCGAAAACATCATCAAACTTTAAAGTACTAGATACATAGACATAGTTACTAATGGCCATAAATAAACCATTCCAACATTTTGGCAATGAGCACAAAAATAGCAAATCCCTAATTTCGTCATCAAAATTTACCCCTACAGAAATTAACTGGTTGGTAACTGTATTAAATTCATTTGAATTATTAGCAATAGTTCCACCTTCTGACATCTTCATGTTAAATAAACGCTTCATAATAAATACCTTATTTGAGGCTGAGGTTTTTTCATATATTTTGGACAATGGTGTCATTAAACCATGTGTTTTCATTTCCTTTGAAAAATTAAAGGCTACCAACGCCGCTAGGCATAGCCATATTGTTCCATCTACCTTTCCGTCGATAATCTCCCATTCTGTGTCGGTCATACTCATCGACTTCTTTGTATTTTTTCTCAATGGTAGGTATAAATCTTTTTGAGACATATAATATTCCATCTGCATCTTCCATAGCTAGTAGTTTTGGCCATTAAATTTCTCGAACATAAACCTACCATCTTCCACCATTTCTCCCACTCGAACCTGGAACCATTCTTTCTTATGATTTCACCAGCCAAATAGACCTTCAACTCAGATACCAGTGTTAGAAAAGTATATGTTACAGAACAATGGAACACATAAAATATGAGGAAACAAAAACACAAAAAAACACATAAAACAAGAGAGGCATAGATATACGTGGTTCACCCAATTTGGGCTACATCCATAGAGAAATAGGCAATCCTTCCTTATATATTATCCAACTAAATGAATAGATACAAACTACATCATATCTGATGTAATTTCCTCTTCTCTCTCACAGATTCTCATCTCTCTTTCTCACTAAGAATACACCTCATATACATTTTCAATACAATTCCCTCATATAAACCGAGGGGTTTCCTTCTAGGGGAAAAACCATAAATTAAACGTAACTTCTACCATCAGATCATCCGCCTAATGAATGACCCAAATTGACTACGAAATTATAATATTTTAGAAGACAATTTTTCATCTATTTTTAGCTTCAGGGGTGCTTTCCTCGAACCACCGCAGACTCCCTAGCCCTGCACACCCCTCGCATGGAGGGGTTTATAGTCTTCCTGGGGTATACATCCAGCTCAAACAAAGACCTCTAAATCAGGAAGATAATTAGGCTCCACACCCAACATCAAAAGGTCGACAATATCATGGTGCCAACTTGGAACATGACCCAATTCTCAAGGAAATATTCTTGGTTTTTATTCTTAAGTAAACATGTTCCCCAACTTAGAACTCCTTATGCACCCTATGATTATCTGCATAGCTTTTCTGCCACCTTTAAATTATGCTTTATGACCTAAATTTTATACTCCATTTCATTAAGCATATCAGGCCCAATATGAACTTTGTTCACTGGATCATTCCATCTGATAGAAGTATTGCAACTCCTCCCATATAGTGCCTAAAATGGGCTCATTTTAATGGACTCTTGGTATCCATCATTGTATGCAAACTCAAAAATTTGTAGATACTCATCCCACTTCTTGGGCTAATGCAATACATACATTCTCAACATTTCTTCAAAGATCCTATCGGTCCTTTCTTTCTACCCATCTATTTGTGGATGATATGTTGCACTAAATGCCAACTCGGTCAAAAAACATACAAATAGTTCCTTCCAAAATATTGAAGTGAAATTAACATCTCAGTCTGATTTTTTTTTTTTTTTTCGGATACCATGCAGTCTCACAATCTCCTTTATGAATATTTGTGCCACCTCACCAGTGGAATTAGTGGATTCAACTACTACAAAATGAACCACTTTTCTCAACCTATCAATAAATACCATGATTGCATCACGATGTCTGGAGGTTTTTGGAAAATCTATGATAAAATCCATGGATATTACCTCCAATTTCCATTATGGAATAGGAATGGGTTGCAATAAACATGTTGGATGCTTGCACTCGACCTTTACTTGTTGGTATTCCATGCATTGGCCACAAAATCAACCACTTATTTATTCGAGTTTGGCCAATAATAGAAATTTTTAATGGTAGTAAGGGTCTTTTGATACACTGGATGGTCTGAATAAGACTTGACATGAAACTCTTTCATTATGATCCTCTTCAATTCTTCATTACTCGACACATAATTTCTATTTTTTGAACCTGATTAGGCCATCATTAGTGAGGGTATATTCCTCATCCTCACCACCTTGTAAAAAATTTTATTTCATTTGTTGGTACTTTTCATCATGTTGTCCTGCATTCTTGGCCCTTTTTACCAAGTCTATTTTGTAGGAGCTTACAGCTGCCAACTGATTCATTTGAATCCTCCTACTAAGAGCATCAACAAAAAAAATTCCTTGCCTTTTAAGTACTTGATTTCAAATTCAAACTCACTGAGTATGGCCAGCCATCTAACTTGTCTTGCATTCAACTTGGGTTGTTCATATAAATACTTGAGCCCTCTACGATCTATCATAAGGGTAAATTTTCTTCCAAGGAGGTAATGCCTCCACAAATTCAAAGCATGAATAATGGCAACAAACTGTATATCGTGAGTCACATAATTTACCTCATGCTCATTTAATTTCCTTGATTTGTAGCATAGTACTTATCCTTCTTTCATCAAGACTCCACCGAGTCCTTATTTGCATGCATCTTTGCACACCACAAAATCATTGTCAGGGTTTTCAATTCTTAGCACTGGTGCATTGGTGAGAAATTGTTTCAATTGCTCAAAGCTTGTTGCACACTGAATTATCCACTCATTTTTTTTTCATTTTCTCTGCAAGGATGTGATAGGATGGTCTATCTTAGAGAAAATTTTGATAAATATCATGTAATAACTTTATAATTGTATGAATTATCTAAACCCATTCACATTCTTTGGCATTGGTGACTGCATTATGGCTTTTATTGTTTCAATATAAACTAATATCCCTTCTTTGGAGACAATATCTCCAAAGTAATGTATTTGTAGCTAGAAAAAATCACACTTATTAAGCTTTGCATGGAGCTTATTCTCCCTCAAAAATTATAGCACTACATCTAAATTATTTTCATGCTTCTCCTATATCTTTGAGTACAGTAATATGTCATCAACAAATATGATGACAAACTTGTCCAAATAGGGATGCAACAAAATTTTCATTAAGCACATGAATGTGACATCGGAATTAGTAAGCCCAAAGTGTACCACTACAAACTCATAGTTCCCATATATTTTCCTGAAGGAAATCGTGTGAATATCCTCCTCCTTGATCCTTACTTGATGATATCATGACCTCAAGTCAATATTGGAGAACATGGATGATCCTATAAATTGATCAAAGGGATCATCAATTCTTGGCAATGGTACCTATTTTTATGGTCACTTTGTTTAATTTCCTATCATCAATGCATAGTCTAAGGGTTTCATCCTTCTTATTTACAAAGAGCACAGGTGCTCCCCATGGAGACACACTTGGCCTTATGTAGCCCTTGTCCAACATCTCTTTCAGCTACAATTTTAGCTCCACCAACTCAGGGGTACTCATCCTTTATGGTGCCTTGGATGTTGGTGTTTCTCTAGGTACCAACATGATAGAGAAATATACCTCTCTGAGAGGAGGTAATCTAGGAACTTCCACTAGAAACACATTTTCATATTTCTACAGAACTGGGTACCTTTTCAACAGTTCACTTTCCTCATTATCAACATCACTGCCAGCCTTTCCATCACTTAAGACTTGTAATTCAAATAACATGCACCCCTTTATATTTTTGTTCTTAGCTTGCATTTCCATGATCATCCTTACTGAAGTAAGATTTTTCTTACCTTGTAGAACTCATATTTATCACTTCTCATCTAAGAATTCAATTTCCTTTTTATAAAATTCCACTTTAGTTCTATGCAAGTACAACTAATCCATATCCAACAATATACTATATGCACCCAATGGAAATATTTTAAGATAATATTTTGTAGGCATGCCACTAAGATCAAATACACATGATTTCACCCAATGATTAATTTTTGTTTGGTTCCAATAGCCAATTGAACCAACCATGGTTCCTCATGCAATTCCTTGACCAAATTTCATTTTTAAACAAGATTTGGGCTAATATAGTTGTAATTAGAACCTGTATCAATTCGAATAGAAATAACTTGGTTATGCAACTTAGCTTCCATCTCAATAATGTATGTCTGGTGGTATGCCTAGAAATTGTCTACGACTGCATAGATTCTAGGAAAACTTTGAACTACATCACCCGCTATGTGAGCCTCCTTAGCACTGTAGATATTTTTTCCAATGCTTTTCTGATGTGGGAAATCTCTTTTCCTGTGGTTTTCACCACTATCCCAACACTTTAGTGGCTCTTTTCCTTCAAGCTTAAATTTTCTTGGTGTTGATTGTTGCATGTTTCTTTTAATAGAACTACTGCCCTTCTAGTGAGATGGCTTTGAAGGGGCTAGATGTTTACCTTCCCTATTTTCTAATTTTTTCATAGGCCAATTCTTCTTATGTCCAACGTTGTTCTTTACCTCATAGTTACCCTTAATTTACAACCTGCACTTTTCTTGCTCATAGAAATGATTCATCTTCTTAATAGAATCCTTCAGAGTCAGTGCTTCCAACAACTCAATTTTATCTCTGAATTCCATATGAATCCCACTAATAAAACTTTGAATCTTGGCCTTATCATCCTTGAGATATGACACATACCTCAATAATTTTATGAACTTGGTGACGAACTCATCATATTTTAATTGCTCCATATTGAGTTCATAAAAATCTTATGCCTTACCATAATAATAGCACTCAGAAAAATATTTCTCTCAGAAGAGATTTAAAAATTATACCCAAGTAAATTCCCTATCAACAATGTCTTTGAAATTCTTCAAATATTCCCACCATATATTTGTTTTTCCTTTCAAGTTGAAGGCGGAAATTTTTTCTTTCATATTTTCATAATAATCATGGATCTGAAAAACTTCTTCATGCCCAAAAACCATGTTTATACATCCTCTGATTTATTCATTTCCCCATTAAAATTTGGGTGGCTTTTCCTTCTTATATCCCTCAAGAATGTGATCCTTTTCCTTGCTTCATGAATGGTGGTGATGGTGATGATGAGAGTGATGGAGATGCGTCTTGGTGGTGGAACTAGATTGTCTAATAGAATAATGCACATGTGTGTTGGTTCCTCCTATTGGGGTGCTCAATTGCACATTCCCTGGAAAAGTGTCTTCACTTCCATGCTTGTTCCCATTTCTACATATGCTACCATTCTCCCCATTTGTGTTTTATTTTGTATCCCAAGGGCTCCTCTTGTCTTTATGACTGGCCCCAACATCATGTTTCCTTTTTCTCTACAGATATGAGAGACTTTGTACGATGAATGCATTTATCTCAGCTTGTCTCTCTTGAGATCTTACCAGCCTATCATTATCTACCTTGAAGCTCTTAACCTCAACCCTTAGGCTTTTCAAAGTATCTAACCAATCAGGAGACTGATTCCCTCCCCCTTTCCCAATGTATCTTTCTTATTCATTGGACCTAACCTCATCACTTCCATGTTGTGATTTGTCAAAACTGTATTGCACCATTCGAGTCCTCATTTATGTTTTTCCTCTATCTTATGCTACTTGTGATGTGTTTTCAACCACACACACTGTTAGATTTTTCCCTGTAGTGAAAAAATAAACACAATAATGATAATGAACCTTGCATTCATGGATATGTCTTTTGTGAAAAATCAACCATGTTATTATACCCATGATACTCAATATTTCATCATATTTCAAGAAACATCAATTATTAGTTCATAATTAACAATTAAACAACAAAAACTATGCCCATGTTATTGCTATTACGAAGCCACTATAATGGTCCATCTATAACAAATAGTCCAATTTAGTGCATGATTATAGAAAAATAGTGAATCATTAACTATAATACAAAGGTATGGAAAATTCATAAATCATCACAGTTGTTAATTTATTCAATCATGTCAACTGTTTGGTTTCTGACATGTTAAATAATGTATGGGTTTAATTCCACCTATTAGGCTTGCAATTAATTTATTATATCGACCTTTAACACCTAAATAGGTTTTTAGTTAATTTTATAAAATTATCACTTGCTCATGATAGAGCCCATTGATTCCAAGTGTTGAACCTGGATGCATTGATACCACCTATAATATCAACCTCTCACCTCTTGACCTAGTGGGGTGTCTACCACTGATTGATCCAAATCCTCAGGCCAACTGTTATGGGAATGGGATCATATGTTCATATATAAATTATTTAATATATATATATATATATATTCCCTTTCAAGGGTCCCACCATATATTAATCCTCGGGTCAATATCAACTTTCCATGCCACTTGCCTTGATGGTCCCCACTTATGGATCATAACAGTCATGCAGGTTTTGGGAAGATCCCCACACATTTAAACAGTGGAGCCATCTCACACTTATTATGAAATAGTAATTGGCATGAGGTTTATAAGGGTGGTCACCCATCAGAATGGGCAGTAAGAGGAAATAGTTGATCACCAGATCAACAACTCACGATCATTCTAACGGGTCAAGAAACTTTTACCAAATATTCCATAGAAACCTCCAAAGGAAGTTTCTGGTTTCGACAAAACCTCTAGTGGTTGCATAACGACTGTTATCACAAAATTGTACTTGATTGGCTACAGATCAGACAACTCTATGTAAATGTTTCAAACCAGCTTTTGATTGAAGCTTAGTCTCTTCAGTCTAAGAGGGCTCTCTTAATGGGTTTTATGATATTTGATAATGATAATACTAGATGGATAACTCTATTGGAAATGTAACTTATTTTTTATTTTTTTAGGTTGAAAAGAATGCAAGCTTTCTACCATTGGGCTTATGGAGTCAAAAATCAGTAGTTTTAGTGGCAAGGCTTCTTGACATGGAATTTGAGGTAGATAGGGGTCTTTAACAAGGCAATTCACTCATAGAGCATAGGAAAACATAGTCATTTCATTACTAAAGGAAGTCAGAGCATAGAGTTATGAATTGTGAGTAATAGAAATGAAATCTATTGCAAGTGGTAAAACATAAGATGTAGACCAGTAAGACATTAAAAACCCCATGAGAATCTCAGGTTTGTTAAGAAGAAAGTCCCTCTGTATTACTGATATAAGTCAAAATACATAAAGCAACAGTTTGGTGCAAAAAATCTCCAACCCATCATTACTTCGATGCTTTGCCTTTTAATAGACAATATTACAACAAGGATGATCTGCCTGATGGCTAGATTCATCAAATTCTCCTATGAAACATCACATAACTGCAAAACATAACTTCTAACAAGAAAATGACAGTTACACCTTAAAAAAGACATTTCCTAATAGGACTCAAAATCATATTTATTACATACCTCTATATTATATTTGAAACAGTTAAATGATGGTTACAACATAAGTGTCACATGCTCAAAAAAGCCATAACATAGTTCAACTCCACTTTACATATTAAGAACTCTCCTAGAAATGTGGAACAAAACCTTATTTTTCAGGAATGCATGTTGGGCTAGAATTGTGAATTACGGATAAATCATGCTTCCATAGACAGGTGCTAGTCTATAACAACAAGTGAAAGACTATACAACTATTTTTCCTAACTCAGAATAGATACACAGAGAGGATTAGAAGGTTACTTGTGATCCAAGCGCTTCTAAATGGCTCCTTCTGTCGCTTCCGTTGCAGCTTCAAATTCAAGTGGTTTGTGTGGAATGCTTCCTGTAAGAAAGAACACTGAAACAACAGAAGATGCAATAATATAGATATCTATTCAAGTTAGTTTGCTAAATCAGTAAAGCATAAACCATATACATCAACTAAGATCTTGCAATATGGAATATACAGATGCATATAGGGAAAAATAAGCAGTATTCTTTATTGATGATAGATGGAGAGGTTACAACCAAGTGAATGATTTGAAGTGACCCTTATAGCAACATCACCAAGCCTCATCACAGTATAAATCTCTCCAACAACAGCTACACAAATATAGCTCTCAATTGAAAATTCTCTAGCATTTCTCTACTCAAATTCTTCCTCCTCAAGCACTCAAATCTGTGCTCAATTTATAGATGAATTGTAGATTGTTTTGCAATCAATGAATTTCCAATAATAGGCAAGACATGTTTCCAGTCATGTAGATGTCAAATGGACACTTGGATCTAAAGCTTGACAGATGTGAACTCTTCTAGAAGGCACTGGCCAAGTGGAGATTCCAGAACAATGCGAATTTCGCTCCCAATGTGACCAACACACCTGTGAATGTCAGGAAGTGATTTGCAGAGTAGCCTTGCATGGGGCTACCTGCATATGAAACACACTTAGGCCCCTTACAGCCTGCATTGGTGAGCTCTCATATGCTATATAATAAGCTTCAAACCTTGGAAACCTTTGCTTGATGAAATTATTGCTTGATTTGTCTTGTTTCTTGTCTTAGGGCATGTAGCAACTGAAATGATAGGGAATGATAGACCATTGATCATTGGTCCTGGAGATGATGTCTAGTTAACCAGGTCATTGGGAATGGTGCCCAAATTTACCTATAACAATTGCCCCCTAAAGCATGAGATCCAAATAATAAAAACATTTTGAGATGCTTTACACTGTGATGGGATGGAGATGAAGCGGAGTGGTCACCTGCATCATTATTACAATACATTACATCATGATATATCCTCTTTGATCATAATTTTTTAGGGTAGGCATTCCCATGTTTAGCACATAAAACAATCTAATAACATGTACATAATTCATAAAGTCATCTACATTGGAATGTTGCCCAGATGCAGACATGCCTACAGATATAGGCCCATGTTTGGATGAAAATCTGTATGTAAGGTCACCGTACAGATGATGTGTACAAAAATCCTGAAATCGCAGCCCGGATGGCTGAAGCTAGATCCAAGGTCTTCTTATCTCATTCACTCGATCATTCGGGTACAAGTTTAGCCATGCGAATATATGATTTGTAGTCGAACATGGAAAGACATCGTTTGATTACCAGCCAATGATGTGAGCTGTTAACAAATGCGAGAGAACCACCATTAATGTCAATGGCCCTGAAGGTACTGTAGTACATTTTGTAAGGCATGAATAGATTATTTGATGTTGAATTACAAACAAAATCTTTCGATCAAAGGTCCGGAAGCGAGGATCTTGTCGATGTTGTAACAAGCCTCATGGTACTGGAATCTGATGTTTCTAAGTGAACTTCCTGGATATTGATTTGTCATTGACAGGAAGTCACCTTATTGAAAAACTAGAGTTAATAATTTCAGAGACAAGGACATGACTTGATATAGCAATTCTCAGGGATGACGGTCATGAGAATGAAGGTTTATGAGTATTACAGAAGGATGAGTTTTTAATCACTAGATGAATTTTCTTGAAAATATCGGCGACACTGTGATGAGTTGGCAGCATTGACCCAAAACCGAAGTGAAGGTATGATGAACCATAGGTGTGAATGAACCGTCAAGGTGATTACCCAACCCAAACAGTCACGAACATGGAGTGAAATAAGTGTCATGTTCAAGAGCCACTTGCTACCATAAAGAAATTCTTGCTCATTTTCCCAAATTTTCCCCGGTCATTTGTTGACTAGTACCTCTTTATTTTTTAACAAGCTTGAGGAGGATAACATTTTCTTGATCTATAATTCAACCCTTCGAGCGAATAAAGTATCACTATTTAATAATTTAATGAGTCTAACAATGAATGAAACTCGATTCTTGCCATGATCAACAAGCTTGTCGCTATTTTATGTTTTAACGAGCTTAACGACAGTGATAGCCTAGTCCTTTTCATATTTAGAGAGTCTAAAAAAGAGGACGAAAGAGAACTCCATAAGTACTTTTTCGTAAATTTATCACTCAGACCCGAAAAAGTGTAAAATAATATCTGAGAGAACATCTTTGGTCATGTTTAACCAAGGTATTCCTTTTTCGTAAATAATCCATCTCAGTCAGGAAAAGGATTAAAATTATACTGAGTAGATATCGATTCATTTACTTTAACGAGCTCGAAAAGACAAGTGCTCGACAATATTTTCACATTATCGGAGTCTGAAAAGAGCTGAAAGAAGACTCCAAGGGTTCTTTTTTCATTGTTATCATAGCTCGAAAAAGAGATAAAAGTGTGCTTCAAATCCTTTTTCGTTTTTAACAAAGCTCTAAAAATAAGGAGAAAAAGTATTCTTTGTGGTCAAGTCATTCTTTGAATAAATCTGCATGACTAATATGTTCATCAGTTGTATTTCCTGTTCAGAACAACATCAAATGGATTAAAAATACCTGTTTCATGATAAAAACATAATAAAACTATAATCATAGCAATATATTTAACTTTCAAATAATTAAATGACTATTAAAAGTAGTTTCACTATTCATTTTCATCATTCCATAGTTACCATTTGCATTTTGGAGCTCTGAACCTGATTTTGCCCCCAAACTTCAGTCATTGATTGCGGTCATTTCTGTGGACAGATTTCATCACCGTTTGATCCAGGTTAGTACCATGAACCTCCTCTTTCCCTTGGTATTCATTTCATCTCCAATTTCTGCAAATTTTTAGGGCTTTAAGGTCCCTAGGGTAAATTCTGCCCAAAATGAGGGCAACGCACCCATGAATGTCGAAACCTGCATTGCATAGTAGGTACAGTGAAGGGTACTTGCATGTGCAACACATTGTCTAAGCCCAGGGAGTACATTGGGCGCAGTTAAAGTTTTTAGTTTTCATGTTGTGCTCAAAATTTGCCTAGTTTTTTGCAATGAATGGAATCTAATGGATCTTATGGTTATATTTTAGGTTTCCATCAGATTATAATGACAATTACATGGAGGGAAAGAGAACATGAAGAACAAGATATGATTGCCTTGAATGATCCGGGTGCTGTAAGAGCCCTAAGAGTTTGTGGAGTACTTAAGTACTTCAAATTGTCGGGAATGAGGCAACAAATAGAACTCTTGGAGTTCTTAGTTTGAGCATGGGATCTCGCGATAGAGGCATTTCACATTAAGAAAAAAGTGGTTCCCATAATAGTTGAGGATGTGTATTTTCTAACAGGTTTGTCGAGGAGAGGTTTTCCCATTTCACTCTTAGGGTCTACCGTTGGAGGAGAGATAGTGAGGGATTATATTTTGCAGTACTACTATCCAGGGGAAGAACCTTGCAAAGATGGAAAAATAAACATCCGAGATGTCAGATATTTTCCTTTGAGAACTATCCTTTTCACGATCGCTAAACTTGCCGGCATCGTTACACTACATGTAGCAAATAGATCGTATATGCAGTACGCACTAGAATGCTTAGAGCCAACAGTCTTCAACTTGTCTGAACTGTTATATCTCAGATAAAGGAACAAATGAACAAAGCAAAGGGAGGAAGGAAGAAAAATTTCAGTTATGGTTCAATCTTTATCTCCTTCGCTTTGGAACGGATTCCACTGATGCAGCCACAACATGTGACATTGGATATAACTAGACCTAGATATCCTCAAATGAAGAGATGGGTAGAACTCATGGGTCAACATGTAGGCCAATCGACTTTTGTGTTCTCTACTGCATTATTTTCCTAGTTTCAGCGACAGATTATCGCCATCGATGAATACGCATACGCAGGCGTCGACTTTCAAGGAGATCCAGATTTAGTATTACCAGAAGGTGCTAAGTGGGGTGAAATAGGTAAGAATGTTTTGACCATGTTTTTTTATTTTCCTAAGGTTTATACAATGTTTTTGTATTTTGACGTTTTCCCAAGACTAAACTAAATGTTTGATGTAATGCAAATATTGGTCGTGTTCAACCAGTAGAGGAACCAGAGCGCGAAGTAGATGTGCCAGTGGAGAGGGATGTCGGGAGAGCAGTCCTTCAGGACCTTGATATGGCTGAGACTCTGGCTAGGCTTCAGCAGCACATAGAGGGGTTGACCTTCGAAATTCTATATTGTTGGATCGAAGAGCTTCCCATGTGACTGCAACGACACACTATTGGGGTTCCTAACCGTTGGATGTGGTTACTCCGTAGGATTGCTATATCTATAGCATGTTACCATGAGCACCACTAGTTTACTTATGAAATTTTGCATACATTTTGAGGTCAGATGACCAATGTGTCTTGGGCACAAATTTTGTAAAAACCTATAACTATCTATCTATATGTTTTTAGAGTTTTTCCTATGTTTATTGTGTAATCCTATTCAATGATGTGAATTTTTTATTTAAGTATGTTGCAAATGTCTGTCTAAAACTTGATTAGCTAATGAATCATTTAATGTGTTCAAATTTATGGAAATGTGTTGATATTGAACAAAATAAAAATGTCTTTCCAAAAGTCGAACTCTTAGGAACAATATAAGAGGTGTCTGATTTATAACAGTATAAACACTAGTAATTTGTAATACCACAAGTTGTGAGTCTAACCTTACGATTATGCGGTTAATACCAAATGAAATGGCATCAGAGAGAAGTTCGATCAACACGTTATACTCAGCGATATTGTTCGTCGATCTACCAATACAAATCCCTTGAAAAGTCACTAACTCGCCGTTCGGAGTGAAAATGGCCCACGCTGCAGAAGATAGATTCTGCATACTACGACTAGGACCATCAGCATATCCAACAAATGGTTCCAAAGATTTATACATTTGCAATGAAATGTAAAGTGGATTACTAACGTCAAGAAAAATCTAAAAATAAATTAAGATAGTGAATGCAAATCAACAACATATAAACAATATAATACAAAAAATTACTACGCTCATGATTAAGCATAGTAACGTTTAAGATACAACCCATTTCTAGGTTGTGCTAATGGAATCCCATCGTAATCAACTAACTCATAGGCACCCTTAGCAAGAAATCTTTTGAAAATATAGGGGCCATGCCATAATGGCTCGAATTTCCCTGTACCTATTACATTAGCTTCTTGATCATAAAGAAGGACCAAGTTGCCCTCTGAGTAGATGTGAGGCTGGACATTTTTGTCGTATTGCGCCTTTATACGTCTCTTATGCGCTTTGTTGGCCAATTGGGCTTCACGATGCGTTTCATCAAGATGGATGAGGTTAAGGAGACACGCTTCTTCTTCTGAGGTGTCAAGTAACAAGTCTATCGCGAGTTTTAATGATGATATTTCACATTGGATTGGTAAGATAGCTTCCAGAACATACACCAATTGAAAAGGAGTAAATCTAGTTGCGTTTCTCACGAAGGTTCGATACGCACACAAAGCCGAGTATAGGATCAAATGCTAGTTCCTTCACAGACTCCTATCATTCGTTGAAGCATTCATTTAAGAATTTTGTTAATAGCCTCAACTTGTCCATTTGATTGTGGATAATAAGGAGTAGAATTATCATGCGAAAATCCTAACTTTGTAGTCAATTCAGACATCATATGGTTGCGAAAATGCTTCCCGTGATTCGTAACTATAGCCTGTGGGACCCCAAACTATGCAATAACATGATTGAAGAAAAACAATGCAGTTGTCTGTCCTGTGTTTTTGAATGTAGGCACTGCTTCAGCCCATTTGGTAAAATAGTCGACTGCGACAATAATATAACCATGCCCCCCAGACGAAGGAGGGTTACAAGTCAATACCCCATTTAATAAATGGTCCCGCAGAGACAATAGGATGCATTGGCGCTGGTAGTTTGCGGATATTACGATAAAAAATCTAGCATGCATGAGAACTTCTAACTACGAGGATACAATCTCAAAAAATAGTAGGCCAAAAGTAACCAGCGTGGAGTATCTTCTCCGTGGTAGCATATCCCAGCATGACATTCATTTAAAACTTTTTCAGCCTCCTCATGAGTGAGGCACCTCCTTAAAATGGTATCGACACCACGACGATAAAGTGTATCGTCGACGATCAGATAATATTTGGCTTGGTATCGAATACGTCGTTGTTCAGAGCGAGAGGTATCAAGATGAAAAGTTTGTGTTTGGAGATAAATGATGAAATACCCATACCAAGGATCAGATGATCTGATCAGAAACAGAGACTCATCTGGAATAGATGGTTCCGACGTAGTTGTAGTACTATCAGAGGGAAGGTCACAGAGAAGCTCAGCCAAAACTAAAGACTTCTTTGACTTGGATTTGATGAATTCCAAATCAAATTCCTGCAAAATGACAATCCATTTTGAATATTCCCCCCCCAGCAATTAACGTGATAAGATATAAGTCATGGGGTTGCAATCCGAAACTATTGTTGTTTTTCGGAGCAGGATATAATGGCAAAATCTTTGGACAACTTGAATAGCTGGCAAGGCAAGCTTTTCTATGTACGAGTACTTAACTTCCATATCATTGAGATTACGACTCAAATAATAGATCAGATGTTCAATTCCATCTTCCACTTGGACCAAAACCATAGCAATGGTCGTTGTAGCCGCGACGATATATAGGAAATAATCATTTTGATAATTAGGAGGATACATTAATGACACTCGGACAAGATGATCCTTGAAAGCATCAAAAGCAGCTTGTTCAACTTTGTCCCAATGGAAGGGAACCCTCTTTTTCAATAATCGAGTAAATCATTTAGCCATTTCGGCGTAGTTTGGAATGAACCTTCTCAGGAAGTTAGACTTTCATTGAAGTTTCTATATCTGAAGTAAATTTGATGGCATAGGCAAATCAAGAATGGCCTGAACCTTCAATGGGTCTATTCGAATTCCTTCCTTTGAGACTATGAATCTAAGCAGTTGACCAAAACCAACACAAAACACACATTTATGTGGATTGAGGCATATTTTGTAGTGTCGGCAGCATAAGAAAATGGCTCTCAAATGCATCGAGTGATCATTCTGATTTCATGAATGCACTGGTAAATCGTCTAGATATGGTTGAACAATATGCTTGATATCGTTGAAAGCATAATCCATTGCTCTATGAAAAGGTCCCCTAGCATTCTTTAAACCAAACAAAAGTTTCCTATAAGCGAATGTGCCCCAGGGACAGATGAATGTTGTATTATGTTGATCATCTGGGTGGATATTGATTTGATTGTAGCCGAAAAATCCATCCATGAATGAAAATATTTCACATCCAGCACAATCGTCAATAATTTGGTCGATAAAGGGAGTAGGATAGTTGTATTTTGGATAAGCTTGATTGACATCCCAATAATCGATGCACACTCTAATGGTTCCTTGTTTTTCATAACAAGAACGATATTGGAAACCCATTCAGTTAGCGGAACAGGGTAAATGAAACCAACACACAAAATTTTTTCAACTTCTGCTTTGATGGCAATGGATTTTTTTGGATGAATAGGATGAAGCCGTTGACGCACCAGTTTGACATCAGGATACATATTAATAGTGTGTTCAACTATACTAGTACCTATGCCTGGCATTTCCTCGTAAGACCAAGCGAATACGTCACAAAATTCACAAAATAGAGAGCGATATGATTCAAGTTATGATGGAGAACAAGATACACTGACATGAATATTTTATACAACACCATGTTTGGTCAAAATATTGATATAAATGGTTTCTTCAATATTTGATAAATTTCGCTCAGAATCGATTGCATTAATTGGAAAAGAATTCGAAAAGAAATTTTTGATGGATGGGTGATATAGTTCACTAAGATGGTTTTCTTCATAATCTGGAAGATGGGAACGATGATGATAATCTTCCCATGGTTCTCCTTCTGACATCATAGCTTCCAAAATGTTTTCATCTGTAAAAAAAATTGAGGAAAATGGATCAGATGGAGTACCAAAATCTAAGGAACGATCAACCCAAACACTCGGCGACGACGATTTCGGATTTGCCACCCAAGCCAAATAGATTGATTGCTATGTCAGCTCAATAGGGCTGGGCGGTAAAAATTCATCCAACGTAGAAACATCATAATCACCCTACTCTCCCTTAAGCCGGATATAGTGGAAGAGATCATGTAGCAGGTCTCTATACTTGCAATGTTTTCTGACGTCACAGGCGTTGGTAATGCAAAGGTTCCCATGAGAGTGGAATCCTTTAAGAGTCCTAAACCAATGTTCTAAATTTCTAGTTGGGGTAAGTGAACAAAAAAAATGCTGCTAGTTACCTACAAAGTGGAGGCAAAGAAGGATAATTGATTAATGACTGTGATTGTACCTTTATATGGAAAGGTAATCATTCTAAATTATGTAGAAACAATTGCAGTCGTCGCATATACCCATAGTATCCCAAGTAAAATATTATAGTCAAGGGGTCCGTCAACAACCTCGACATCAATATTCATTGTTTCCCCCCCTAATTCAACATGTAGGTAATTAATAATACCACAAGGTTTATATGTTCTTCCATCAAAAGCCTTCAACGTCGTTGATGATTGTGATAATCGCGGTGAGCCAAGTGACTTCCAACAGTTTAGAGACATAATACATGTAGATGCTCCCTCATCAATAATAGCACGATGAACAAGGTGATTGAGAACATTTACTTGTATTGAGAATGGTAATTCTGCTGGTAGTTGCGGCACATAGCCCATATGATTAAAGATGACAAGATTAGAATCAGTCGGATCAATTCCACCAATAGCCGACAATAAAGCCTGCTTCTGGGAGAAAATTTTGAAATACCTCAAGAGCATACATAGCTGAACGGGATTAAGCCAAATATTCAACTATATTATAATTTTGTGCAGCTCTTGCTCGAGGATTATATGTCGATTTATGAATTACTCCCTTTGGTGGCTTAATTGTCAATTCAGAAATAACAGTAGGTGGTACTGATTCAGTAGATGGATTCGTTGTCGAGGTAGTAGGTTGATCAGTGGCCTGACTACCATAATATTTATTATGCGTTAACACCAAAATATCTTGTGAAGTTTTTGTGGTGGATAAAATTAACACTTTGGAACTAGGATCTGGATCCGTAGCAACCAAATTGGTGTCCGGATTTGGAAATGGGTCTGTCAACACAGCTGATGCATGGGAAGTCTTGATGATTTTTGAGACTTCAGCACGGTGAGGAAAATCCCTAACAAAGTGTTCCTCATTATAGTTTATGCATGGATAATGAGGTTTCCATGTTCCAGACAATTGATCAGATGATCTTTCCTGCGGGTTAGAAGTTTTCTTTTTCTTTGATTTCCCCTTTTTCTTAATTCTTGGTTGCTTTTCACTCTTGCCTTTTTCAAATGACACGGCATTAATTTCGGAAGTAGGAGCAGGATCAGATGCAGTAGTGTGGTGTTTTTTTGTAGTGCCTATCAAGCCATCTCTGGCATGAGAGTCCTTTATTTGAGGAGGAACATTGAAATTAGATCGCGGAGCATTAGGAATTTTTTCATAGAGCGTGCCAGATTGAGTGTAAATCAAGTATAAATATTGGGCACGAGTAATAAATTTCTCTTCTGTGACGATGCCACCCTTAGCCACATCCTCAGTTATAGATGGTAACAGGGACTTAATGAACCATTCAACAAGTAGCTAATCCAGAACAAATGTCTTAACCATTCGTCGACGATGACACCACTCATGAATATGATCAAAGATGTGAGTAGCATTAGTTTGTTTGAAGTTGGTCAAGAGTTCCATTCCAGTTTCGTATTTGATCGGTAACTAGAAATGGGTCAAAAAGACAGTAGCTAGGGCAGTGAAATTTTCAGAAGAAGCTCTAGGTAATTCAACGTACCATTTAGCAACCGGACCTATGAGCGTACGCTGAAAAATACGCAGTCGAACAAAATCATCATTCAGGGAATTTTATGAACACCATAAATGATAATTCATAACATGAGTTGACAGATGTTCTCCATGGTTTCCATTGAATTTATGAATATCAGAGGGTAATTTATGGGGTATCACCGGCCACCAAGGAGCATAATTGATAGGATCATTGGTTAACTGGTTTAAATCTGGTAATTATAAGATTGAAAAAAAAGGAAACTGTTTATTAAGGTCAGGTTAAGCATAGCTAGGGTAATATGGAATTGCTTGAGAAACAGGCCTCTGAGCACCAGCATACGAAATCTGTTGCTGGTAACCCAGTAGGGGTTGTTTTCCATAGCAAACGCTTGAGGATTCTCTTGACCAAAACTTGGATATGATACTTGTTGAAATGAAGTTTGAGGAATTTGCGCTTGAGGTTGCCAAGGGGTCTGTCCACCAATGTTATAAGCCAAATTAGGATAAATTGGATTTGGTTGATATGTATAACCAGGTTGCGATTGTGACATCCCATAAAATGGTAGACCAGCTTGTGAATAAAATATTCCTGATATAGGTTGTTGTAAATTAACTAAAGGATTTTGAGTCTGTGGACCCAACATTTTATGATCTTGAGTTGAAGGACCCGCCTAATAAGGTTTATGTACAATATTTTGATTTTGTAACAGGGGTAGAGATGTATTAACAAATGGTAATGAAGTGGATGTAACAGGTTGAACCGATTGATATGAATGTACAATCATTTGTGGTTGGATAGGCAGAGTGGGCTGCCATTGACAAACATTTAATTTAGCATTAGTTTGACCAAAAAGTGACGGAGTACTGTCATATTGGGTGACCAAAGGTTTCCCCCCAGCATGAGGAGAATAATAAGACGGAAAATAATTTTCTCCAAATGCTAGGAGTCCAGTTGATATGGTACTTAAAGGAATTGACCCAAGAGGACTGACTTGATATTTCCCTGATGATGTATATAATGAATCAAGTCGTTTAGTACTAACGATATGACTACCAGTTAAAATACCAGATGATGAAATTGGTAAAGAACATGGTCTTGAAGATGCACCAGAGAAAGTGCCAGATAATTATTTGTAACCTGTTGGGACTATAGGGCCACCGTGCAAATATGAATCTGGTGAAGTTGTGAACATCAACGGAGTAGCGAGGGTAGGAGCTGACATAATTGGAACAGTAGACCCAACCGAAGATGTTGGTTTAGACATGGTTGTTTGACCAAATGTATACCCTTGAAAATCGACGAGAGATTGAATGGGAACAGGATCAAAAAAAGAAGATGGAAACAATTGAGGAAAAGACTCGTACAGGTAAAGGTACCCCCCAAAATGGGTTGGAGTTAAAAGTGTATCATCTTGTGGGATTTATTCAATCACAATTAAACCAGGTGGAAGAACTTCACCGTCAGGCCCAAAATATATTTCAGATGGTTGATTGTGTGATATAGGAGTCTTAGTGGCTATAGAAAATTTTTGGATGACCAAGGTAGGAAGAGCTTTTGGTTGTTCGACTTCTAGATTCAGATGTTGTAGCAAAGAAGAGACAGTATCTGAATCAATTTTTGATTGAACAATGTCGGGTCCAGGAGGTATGGTCTCACTGATTGGATGGATCGTGACCACAAGTAGCTGTGAAGACTCTGTTTCGACAATAGTAGACGAACCGAGATGTGTGGAAACAATTTGAGATAACTCTGTTTTAAAATATGATGTTTCACCAGAGGTATGGATTGTACTTGATTCGGCAGATCATGATCGCCTTCGCCTACCAGAAGTAACTTCCGGTGGTAAAGGTGGTTTCAAAGCTAATCTACGTGAATGATGGGGGATAGTATTTTATTCTTCCACGATTACTGATTTGTTTTAACCAAAAAACAAATAAAAAAAAAGAGGGTAATGCTAGGCAAAAGGGTTTACCAAGAAAATTTGAACTGCAGAATACCTCCTGGCGAACCAAGAAGTACGGGCAAGCAATCTCCCCGAATGCTGTGTTCGGTGTATCACAATTTCAAGGCGGCTGACTTGGTTCACTATGGATGGATAACACCTAAAATTTGTCCTCCCAAATATACCCGAAGGTATGTGGAGGCCCAAGTCCGTATTAGCGTTGTCTGATGCCCGAAAGTATGTGGACGAGCTACAATATAATTACGTACATGGAGTGAGGTATCACACTCAGAATGTATCGCAGAAAAGTTTATGATAGCTGCTATGTTTTACGATGCCAGAACACGTCTCTAGCCTAAACCTTCTAAATTTTATCGTTATGGTTCCAATGTGTTGTTAAGTAAATTGAGATTAATTTTATGTTGATCTTGCTTAACAATTTGCCTTTCAAAGGTTCACCGCGATGATGTGTATGAAATTCCTAAAATGCAAGCTAATAATGATAAAAGATCTTTCACTTTCAATTTCTTCAATGAAAAGCCTAGCTACTAAGGGAAGAGAGCAAATAATTTGTGAGAAAACAAATCAATGAGCAGAAACTAAATGCAGATTTCCTAATATTCCTTTTGCAAAACACACATTATTCTACATGCAAAAGCAAGTTTTTCTTTTTGGTTTCCATAATGTTATAAATGAAAAAAAAGAAACTAAGTGCACTAAATCAACAATTCAAATACTTTTTACTTTCGAGAAACAAATAATACAAACAACAATTTCTCTTTTGAAGGAAAAATGAGGATTTCAACAACAATTTCTCCTCTCAAGGAAATGAAGATTTTATGACAATTTCCTATTTAGAAAGAAAATGATTCTTAATGCGACCATAAAAAGTACTTTGAAATCAACTTGTCAATGATAAAGAAAAACTTTTTAAACAAAAATTGAACAAATTTTCAGTCAAAGGAGGAAGAAATATATAGAGTCACTGGTCAATTGAGGATCAAAATTTTCAAAAAACAGCAGCAAACAAAACTAAAGCAAATTGCAAAGGCAAATTCAAGAGAATTTGGGTGTTTTCAGGAGTAAACACAGTCTCCAAGGGGAGACAGTGCTCTGCAACGTAGGCTAGGAAGGGATACAGTGCTCTGCAAAGCAATATGTCCAGTCTAAGGGTGCGTTGGGCGCAATATACAAAGAAAAATACTACTGTTTAACTCACTTTCTTTGCGAATTAAGCTTTGAAAAAGTTTAATCTTGATGAGGAACAACTACTGGGTGGATAAACAAAGAAAATCAGAGGCTAAAACACCTAGAACTAAGAGAAACACTCCCCAGTGGAGTCGCCAATTTGTTGGGCCAGAATTGTGAATTATGGATAAATCACACTTCCCTAAATAGGTGCTAGTCTAGACCAACCTGTGAAAGACTATACAACTATTTTTCCTAACTCAGAATAGATACATAGAGAGGATTAGAAGGTTACTTGTGATCCAAGCGCTTATAAATGACTCCTTCTGTCGCTTCCGTTGCAGCTTCAAATTCAAGTGGTTTGTGCGGAATGCTTCCTACAAGAAAGAACACTGAAACAACAAAAAATGAAATACTATAGATATCTATTCAAGTTAGTTTTCTAAATAAATAAAGCATAAACCATATACATCAACTAAGATCTTGCAATATGGAAAATCAAAGCCAATACAGATGCATATAGGGAAAAATAAGTAGTATTCTTTATTGATGATAGAAGGAGAGGTTACAACCAAGTGACTGATTTGAAGTGACCCTTCCAGCAACATCCCCAAGCCTCATCACAATATAAATCTCTCCAGCAGCAGCTACACAAATCTAGCTCTCAATTGAAAATTCTCTAGCATTTCTCTAGTCAAATTCTTCCTCCTGAAGCACTCAAATCTGTGCTCAATTTATAGATGAAATGTAGGTTTTTTTTGCAATCAATGAATTTCCAATAATAGGCAAGACATGTTTCCAGTCATGTAGATTTCAAATGGACACTTGGATCCGAAGCTTGACACATGTGAACTCTTCTAGAAGGCACTGGCCAAGTGGAGATTCCGGAACAATGAGAATTTAGCTCCCAATGTGACCAACGCACCTATGAATGTCGGGAAGTGCTTTGCAGATCAGCCTTGCATGGGCCTACCTACATATGCAACACACTTAGGCCCCTTAGATCCCACATTGGTGAGCTCTCATATGCTATATAATAATCTTCAAACCTTGGAAACCTTTGCTTGATGAAAGTATTGCTTGATTTGTCTTGTTTCTTGTCTTAGGGCATGTAGCAACTGAAATGATAGGGAATGATAGACCCTTGATGATTGGTCCTAGAGATGATGTCCAGTTAACCAGATCATTGGGAATGGTGCCCAAATTGACCTATAACAATGCCTAATCCTTATCTTCAACAAGATCTTTGGCTGATGACCTGTCTCCACGGTACTTCCTTTGAGTCATAAGTGTTTGATGTTAAGTTCCCTTAACATGTTGGAGGATTCCAACTATCCAAAACTTCCATTAAGCTGCTCCAAAACCTTCAAAAACAGCTCGTTACGAAAACAAGACAGTTTCATAGCGAGCTTTAGTAGCGTCTAAAAGGTAGCTTCTACACCCAAAAAATCTTCTTCTTTGTTGTTCCATGGTGTCAACCTAGTCATGACACATCACCACCATCATTTTCCCTCATTGAAAATTGCAAAAAGTGAATTTAGAGGCAAAAAAGCTACTACAGGTTTTTTCGTAGCGTTTTCTTGGCTTTAAGCCTAGGAAACACTATGAAACTGTGTAAAAGTGCATAATTTCCAGATTTGAAAACTGTCTCCAAAAAGTGACCTCCAGTTATAGAAACTTAATCTTCAGCATGTCATGAATCTTCTAAAACACATTCAATCTCAGCTTAAGGCCCATGTGGTGTTTCCTCTTCATTAATGATCAGTTGAGCTATGGGCTCCTCAACCACAGTCATCTTTAAACCTTTCTTCTCTAGCTCTTCATGAACTAATTCTAATTTCTATTGGATGTCTTTGATTGGTCCTTCAGTGTCCTATTCTTAGATTGAAAATGTAGGTTCATTTTTCTGATATGTTTCACCTCTCCTCTCAATGGCTGAGTCCATTTGGTCAATTTCTATGTGTTGTCCAAGGTCTTTGACACACTTATGACCCGATCTTCCCAAATTTCTTTCATTTTATCAAACTCTACCTTCTAAACCTTTTTCTTCCTTGCCTCTTTCTTCAAGACTGATATTTCATCATTTGCCAGCTTCAACTACTCCTTAAGGACTTCAATATTTGTTTTTTCAATGATTTTCTCCTTACCTTTCCTCTGTTTAATGACTAATTCTTATTTTGCAGGTGAGGATAGGTCTATGATGCTTGGTGATGGTTGAATAGTTTCAGTGACCTTATGAGCTTCTTTACTGCTTTTCAAGACCTTTCTGGCATGTCTTGTCATTGGTTTCTTGTCTTGAAACATGAATCCTATATCTTCACCTGAAAAATCTAACTTCTTAGCTGTTTTGGCTTTCTTGAGCTTCCTTCCTCCCTCATCTATGTCTTCAGCTTGGACTATGGTACTTTCTTCAATATCAATAGCATGCAAAATGTCTTCTAAGTTATCCTTAGTCACTGTTTGGCTTCTTGTAACCCTTTTGTTGCCATGTTTGCTCATTGTTGGCTTTTGTTTTGCAGGTGTAACTTTGGGTGTGTTAGCCTTCTGTAATGGCTCTGTCTCCATGATCACTGGCTCAACTTGCTATGCCACTGAAGGTGATGGGATATCTCTAGGTTTGGGAGTTCTTTTAGGAGTGATAACATCTACTTCAAAACCACTGATGAACAGAAAATATGACCAGTCTCTACCTAATCTCTTTAAATCCTCTGATACCAGCAACTTGATCAAACCATGATGAAAAAGTGAGGTTTCATGTCCTTCAGATTTAACTTGAACTTTGTATGACATTTTAGCTAAGCTTCTATATAAGTAAAAAGGTAAATCAAGAGACCACTTACCCACAAAATGTAGTAGAAGCCTAAGGTGGTAGGAATAAACCATGTGGTACCTCCCTTCATAGGTGAAGTACTTATGAATAATTAACAGGAGCTTTGAGAAGTTATATTTCATGTAGCTGCTTGGAATGGCATTTGTGAGATCAATTTCACTATGCTATGGCTTGATAAATTCTTTACAGTCCTGCACGGTGAACTTGATACCTTTGAACCATTTTTTTCCTCCTCTAGGGATTCCTGTTGCTACTGCAATAGTCTCTCGTGTTACTGTAATGTTTAACATTCCCACCTTTGAAGTCGTCCCATTGAAACTGATAGAAAACTCCTTAGAAACCTGCACATGGCACCCGTGCAATATTTGGAAAAACTGCAAACACCCTGTTCTTCTGAAAACTTCTAAGGCAGTTGGGTCTTCATTTAACAAATTCATGTCTGATGGCTCATATCTGAGATATTGGCCACCTTTGCTGGTCTTCCTCTTTGCATCAATAGTGATTTTATACCTTCTCTGCCTCGCTTCTTTAGTGACACCTGCAACTTTTGAAAATGCCAGCAACCAGCTTGGCTTGATGAAACAACTCTCCAGAACTCAAAAGCATGCAAAGATGAAGCAGAGAATGAAAAAAGACTCAATTTGGTAATGTTTTAAAGTTTCGATGACAGCTCATGGCTTAATCATGACTCATGCAAGCTAAAAACAGTAATAATAACATCAGCCATGACCTTCGTACCTTGGAAATGACCCTAACTGATTCAAATGACATCCAACCTAATAGTTCTAATCATGGACTGACACCTTGCAACAGATTTGACAAGACAGACATAAATACCCTTTACCGTAGTGTGGTTAGTTCATTTCTCGCAGTTTCGCTACAAAATTATTAGGTAGTTTCGTAGCGAAAATTGCCTTTTTACAGTGTAATACGCTACGAAAACAGGAAAAACTGGCTAAAGTGAAATTTTCGAATTCAAAAGCTTGGGAAATGAAATATGTCAGCAAATGATGACTGATGGGACATAATGTGACTTGAATGGGGGTGATTTTGGACCTTAGGAGAGGTTAATATGAAAAAATTTAAAAATTTCCTTTACCAACTTATGACAAATGAACCTTATGACCATACCTAATAATGTTTCATTTTTTCTGAGTGATAAAAATGACAAAAAGAGTGTGGGATTATTCTAACTTCATCCCTCAACCTATAGTAACTTTCCATGACTCCCGCACCTAAGCCCCACTAGCATCCATCGGTCACGTCACCCCAGTCCCATTGTCCCAAAAATCCATCCATTACTCTTTTGTGTGTTTCTAGGATGGAATATTTGGGATACATGGCACAATGGGCCATCCCTCTGTACTCCCTTACTTCTAGTTGGACCACATGGTGGTGGTGCCATGTCACGAAATGCCTAACCATCCTAAACCTTTATTACTGATCCCATTTTCACACCTTCGGGGTGGGAACCACTCAGAAATGTCATCCCATTCCCATTACCCCAAAACCAATATAATTTTTCCATGTGGCCCCACTCAAAATACCTCACCATCCATTAATAGATTCTAATGGCCATGATTGTGAGCAACACATCAATGGATTTCATGGGGGTTACTCCTCTGCCCTAACATCATAAGGAGAGGGGGGGGGGGGAGGGTAGGGGGGTGGATTCCCTAAGATCTGGGTAGTGAATCCCAAAAGGTATATAAACAGTGTGTTTGGGGGGTTCCCTCCACGCTAACATCACCCAAAGGAGGGGTGTGCACACCGTCAATCTCTGACGGTGATCCTCCACTGTTTGATCGAAACACAGGGTCATGCCCTCAAAACTATTTCATTGCAGGCCTTGACCATGGCCAATATGCAATGACGCCTTTTTCTCTAGTCAAAATAACCAATCATAAGCCTACACGTCATCCTGACACTTGCCAAATGCTCCTCCTTTCACATGCCCATGTTGGGGACCTCCAAGAAACATCATCCTGGTCCCAACACCCAAGCGCTCCTTTAGGATGCGCCTCTTGGGCTTCCACAGGAAATCCTTGGGGAAATGCAGAGACAGTGCGTCATTTTCTTCCGCATGCCATCCCTTCTAATTGGCCCATGTGGTTACAACACCATGTCATCCAACATCATTCCTTTATGTTGTTAATCAATGATTTTTGGGTATGGCCCCTGGGCCATGTGGATGGTGGGCCATACCTCTGCATGTCTCTTTCTCTTGAATGGCCCATGTCATGGCAGTTCCATGACATCCCGTGTCCAATCATCCTGATGCTCGTTCCCATGCTCTCTCATGAATGTACCAATCTAGACTCTCTGATCTGGCTTGTCAGGGGGCCCACCTCTCGACTAGTAGTAGAACCATCGACCCTGCATGACTGCCAATGCACCCTAGATGATTTCATCTAGCCTTTTCTTAGTACTATCAATGAAAAGGTTCTGTGATGTGGCCTCAAGGATGAGCTATCAAATGGGCTCCACTCTATCCAATAGGAAGGCTTTCCACCTCCACATTGCGAGCCTCGCTAGCCTGGTGCCCATACATCCCTATGGTTCCTTTATGCCACAAAATAAACCTCTAATATACTTCCCTCAGGCCACGTCACCCAAATATCATCCAACTACAATAAGTAATGATATTGACAAATAATCCATGGATTCCATGATTAGGGTTTTGACAAATTTCGAGAAGCAGGATTATCCCACTAAGGATATAAGGTCGAATCCCCCCTAGATTCACCCCAATGTCACTATGTGCAACTCTTCCATTTGATAATGGATTCATTCATGTCTTTTATATGGTGGATCTACGAATGTCCGGGCTTGTGCCAATGTTTCACCATGATCACTATGGTTTTTTAAGACTTTATAGGTGCTACCCCTCATGAGCTTAAGATAAAGCCACTCCAACGAGTCCCTAGAATTCATTTCTTCCCTGTATTGGGACAAGAAGTTCCAAGAATTCCAATGCCAGTGATCTTTTAACTGACCTTTGAATTTTCGGTGAACTCCCGAAGTACCTCCACCTATCCTGCTACATGACATGAGTTCCATGGCTCTAAGTAAGTATGTAAGCAAATCTTTTGTGCCACTCAAGGGTTTTAGGGGCATTTGGCTATTAGTTGTG
>CM076573.1:665118916-665190068 GCA_034641835.2 Pinus albicaulis | reverse complement strand
TCATATTTTGTGAAAATGGCTAAATATGTGTAGATGTTTATCTAAAATCACCAAGCCCATTTCACTATGGAGGTCTCACACAAGAAATGAATTCATCAAGTCTACATATACCATATATGGAAGCTACTTCCCTTTTATATAATAAGTGATTGGGGTGCAATAGCCATTGCAGTCTTTGTTGTATATATTGATTTATTGTATTCTATCATGTCAAATTGTCATTATAAAAAAAAGTTCAAGAAATTACCCAATGAAGAAAGGGAAGACAAGATCATAATCAAATTTGAAAGTACTCGATTATTGAGCCACTAAAACACTTTATTTATATAGAAAAGATGAAGTACATGTAAATATTTGCAAATTATCATAAGATGGAACAATTTCAAGCTCTCATAACCCTAGTTAGGGAAACCAAGAAAACCCTAAGAACCAACTCCTCCTGGATAGGGATCACACGTAAAGAAAGTTGGTCACTACACCAAGAATCATCAACAAAATAGCATCATCAACTGCATTGACATTTATGACATGAATTATGGTATGTGGGAGATTAAAGAAGAAGACGTTGCAATTTCTCTCATAACTTGTTTGAGAAGCCTGCAAGTTGGATAACCTTTATGTCTTTTCCTCAACCCTGCCAATTTATTCTTCCCTAGTTCAATATGAAAACATTCATACACCACATTAGCAACATCAACAACAACCAGTACACAATTTACGAGCAAACTATGAACAAAGAAATAGCAACAAACCTGACAAATCACCAATTTGTGTGTTGTCAATTAGCCAATCATGTTCGAATGGAGGGTGATCCATTGAAGAAGTTGTTGTATCTGTAAGATAAAAATGCAATTTTCATCAGAGAAAATAAAATAATGTGAATTAATACAGGCATCAGAATAATGATTACATCAAGTAGGTGTCCCATCAAACACACCTTGATTGAACTGGTAAATAGAAGGATGGTGATTCTATCTACGTGCTTCAAGTGAAGCCACAATATTGAGATGATCCACCCCTTCAAACATTCAAACACTACATTAACAACATCAACAACAACTAGTGCACACAGTTAAGAGCAAACACAACAACAAACCTGAAAAAACACCAATTTGGGTGTTGTCAATGAGGCAATCATGTTCAAATAGAGAGCGATCCATTGAAGAAGTCGTTGTATCTGTAAGATAACAATGCAATTTCCATCAGAGAAAATAATATCATGTGAATTAATACATGCATCAGAATACATACTAAGATCAAAACAGTATAAAATATATACAAGGAACTAAGATCCTTACCTTCAACCAGACCAAGATCCTCCCCTTAAGCCAGACCAATGATCTTCCAATTTTTAGATGATCTTTCCTGTACATCTTAAATCGATCTCAATTGTGTCACATATTTCAATCGAAGGTTTGATAACAAACAAACCTGTTAACTGTTGGGTAGGACCATCAATGGAGTTGAGCTAGGGAAAATAATCACATTTACCAATGCCATCAATGAAAATACAAAACACGTGCAATTGAACAGAACAAGAAAATTTTAAACACAAGAAAGTAAAAATTTCTACTATAGGCGATCTCAATTTTGCCACAAATTTAAAACTAACGCATAAAACAACTATGCCTGCTAATTTCTGGGTAGGACCATCAATGCATGAGCAAGGAAAAATGAACACATTTATGAATGCCATAAATGCAAATACTAAAAGCATGAAATCCAGCAGAACATCAAATATTTAAACATAGGAAATAAGTTCTCAAAAAATCTACTATATTTTTATCATATGCCAACATAATAGGTCTCCAATAGCAATTTGACAAATAGAAGAGAATCACAACTGTTGTTTGTTTTCAACAAGGTTAGATAACACTGGGTGTCATTCTGATTATCATTATCATTGTTATCAGTATTGTTCTCCACTCCTAAACCATACAAAACACCTACATATCTCTCGACAACCCCATTAAAGAAAGATTCTCTGAGCTTTCTAAATATACAAGAAGTGAGCAAGGAATCTTAACCTGCTTGATGGCAAGCACCAAACCTCTTAACCTCGAGCAACTCGACCAAATGATTCAACCCCCCATGCAGATTGTTGCAGAACTTCATGAGATGTTTGATGTCATAGAGATTGGGAAAATACATCCTAATGAGGTAGAAGAAGCCACCCTGGGTGGGCGGCAGGGTCCGATTCATTACGAGCTTGAGCAGGTAACCGAAATCATAGCCACTGTGGAAGGTGATCCATCGAACATTCTCATTCAATATGATCCTAGAAGACATGAGAAACTCTATGAAGCGGTGAGAGTCCACACCCTATTCGCTATTCTTCTTGAAATCGATGCCACTCTGGCGCAGCAACTCGATGGAATCGGAGGTGTAAGCGTCCTCCCAGATGTTGACTTCCCTGAAATTAAACTGCCACACACAGTATCTGTCCGTGCTGCAGTTTGGGAGGTTGTCGTCTTCATCCCTGGAGTCAGCCCAAATTGTATTAATTTCAATACATCTACATTTGACCTTAGGGTTTCATAATTGTATTCTTGAACAATCCTGAATTTGCCGACGGGTCACCCAACTATTCTAGGGAACTCTCTTTCCATGGTTATCAGAGGGTAGTCATCCACAATTTCATTGATCAGATTAAAATCCTCTTCTAGATTATCAACCCATACCTCCCTAATATGAATGGAATCGGATTTGGGTAATATCGACATTTATAACAAACAACAGATACTGAGCTCCCCAAGCTTGCGGAATCGAACAACAACATAGATCTGGGTCAAGATCCAAAGCCTAAACCTCGGCGTAGCAGAAACCCTCAGGAATTATTTTGTTATAGTCATAGGAATATACGATCCGGGGTTCCCCTAGGTCAGTAGCATATACCATGTGCAAATCTTCAAGAAGACAAGTTATTTTATATGGCAAGCAGGCAAGGGCTTCAAGGAGCGAGCAAGTAAAATCAAACCCGAGACCTCTAATGAAAAGAAGTATACCAGAACAGGCACTCCAATGAATTTTATTTAATGAATGAATGAATGATCTTATTCTAGAGATTATGCTCATGATTGGACTAAGGTCCCATTTGTGCATCCTAGAGAAACTTCACAGATTCGAAATGTCGATGAAATGCAAACAAGGCAGATGGAAATAAAAGTGCATCACGTACCTGGGAAGCGATCGTTGATAGGGTTTCAGGATAGATAGCAATATTTGATCGTGATCAAGCTATTGTTCTTTTGTTCAGTTCATGCTCTGGGCTTCAGAGAATGTTGCAAAGAAAATTGAAATCAAATTCGCAGGCTAAGTGTGGTGAGGTTGGTAGTGCAGTTAATGCATGCATGCCCCAGGAGCCAGCTAGGTTGACAGACGAGGTAACGGAGATGACTAGTAGAGGAGTAACGGAACTAGACATCGCGCTGATCAGTAGGGTAACGGCTCCCGGGGCCCACGTTTCTTGATGTCAGAATAATGCCTTTTCGAGTGATCAGAATCTCCAAAGAGTCGCATTATAGCTTACTCCGAATAATTTTGATCCATTTATCTGGTGATCAATGGTTTACACTTACCGCCCATTCGATGGGGTGAATCCCCTAATAAGCCTCACACACATTACCTTTTCAGAATAAATGTGTGATGGATCCACTATTTAAATGTGTGGAGATCTACCCGAAACCTACATGACCATTATGAGACGTCGACCTGGAGTATCAAGGAAAGTAGCATGGAAATTTGTTATTGGTCTGAGTATTAATGTATGGTGGGACCCTTCAAAGGATATATATATATAAAGAGAGAAATATATGATCACATTCCCCTAACAGTTGACTAGAGGAGTTTGATCGATTAGTGGTAGACACCCCACCAGGTCAAGAGGTGGGAGGTTGCTATTACATTGTTGTTATTCTCATAAGCTACAAAGCTATTTATATGGTCATGTATGCATTCGTGATGTGCCTTATCTAAATTATTATAGCACAGGATTTCAATTATCTCATATGTTATGGAAGTATCATTATTCATTGTCTTGTTTAAGGATGTAGAATTTATTTTTTTATAAAGGATTATGGTAGGTTCTATGTAATATATGATAAATTAGATATAACTGGTGGAATATTTTTTTTAATATCAATGAAATTATTTTTTGGTTATATGTGATGTTATATTGTTTTGAGTTTCACCGGGAAGGCATGATGTGTGAAATTTGGATATTTAGGGCCATAACTTAGCTTTATTCAATATTTGATTTTAGGTAGGTTGATAGAGCCATTAAATGTGTTATGATTAAGTATAATGTCTTGAAGGATCAATTCTTAGATATGGATTTCATCTCTGTAAAGTTGGAATTCTAGGCAACGCCCTACTTCAAGGAAATTTTGGACTAACCCTTGAAGTTTCCTTTTTTTATCAGTCTAATTTTGGATGGAAAACGACACTTGTATATGGGGCGAGTTGGATTTTTTATGTACCAAACAATCTGAGCCAGATTTATTTTAAATCCTTGATGTTATTTACATCCAAATATGGTAGCAACAGGAAAATGCATTTTTGATTAGCTTATGTATCCGGTGATCTAGGAATCTGACTAGTTAGCACATTTGCACTTTCGAAGTGCTCCTGATTTCGAATGATCTATATTTTCCACATTAAGTTAATAAATAGGGGATAACTGATGAGGGCCCCACTTGGCCAGAGCCAAAATTTTTATTTTGTTTGGTAAGTAAATCCACGATTTGGGTGATTTCGCATGCCACAAATGTTTGTGACATCAGATGTCCACGGAGCTAGATGTCTACATTGAATGTTGAGTGATTTGAGATCAAGGGGATCTAGGGTGTGTCAAGAGTGCACACTTATATGTATGATATATTTATTCTATGGGCTGGATTTAATAAATAAAAATTAATAAAGTTAGAAGGGACCAAGCTGTAGATCCCAATAGCTCAATTTGAGGTGACTTGCACCATAGAGGCCTGGTAGGACCACGTGGATGCCACATGGAAGCCCTTGTTGATGTGGTGAGTTTTAATTGGTTAAATTTAAAATGAGCATATATTTCTATTTTGGAGTAAGAGGGAGAAAAATTTATATCGTTGGAAAGCTCCCAACAAGCTGAGTATGATGGTGATAAATTAATTCTATGGACTTTGGAGAAGGTTGATTTTTGTGACCCCTTGTTAATAATAGACCATGAGGTCAAGTTAATTAAAAGGTAACACATGTTGGGTTTGTGTTATATACTTTCCACAACTAGAAGTAGGCCTGAAGCAAGGGGTAAGAGGGGGCCGATATCCCCCTTTTTCTTGCATCGGGCGCAGCAGGGGGGTCACAGGGGGGGGCATGGCAGCCCCCCCTGTCCGGGGGTTTGAACCCTATTTTAGGTGTGCGGAATTTCCTATGGTTTTTTTCATGGGTTTGCACATGGTTTTGGGGCATGATGGTTTTCTTCCACTGGTATTTTGTAGATCCAGTCAAGGGAACTATGGTTATGTTCTAATCCAAGGTTAATGGATTGGGGTTTATGAATGCTTCAACATGTATATATATGTGTTGTAACACTAAAAGGAATATAATGAAAAATCAAGTTGGTAGTCCCGATTTGGGATCCAGGGGGAAAATCTGTGTATATCCATTTTATGTTTTATGCTCTCGCAAATTTTTACTTTCTATTTTTTAAGAATTCATTTGCAGATAATTTTTGTACAGGGTTAAAACCTACATTTGGTATTAGAGTTGTTTCAGCTTCAAAGGGATGCCTTTGCGGTTGAGGGGTTTTTTGCTTCGGAGCTGTGGTAGACCCTGTTCAGTGGGATATCTGCGGGATCAAGTCTTCTAGTGAAAGAATATGGAGAGCAGTGGAAATATAGAGATCGAGAAATTTAATGGTTATAGTTTTGAGTTGTGGAAGCTCAAGATGGAGGATCTACTTGTGGATAAATATCAGTGGATCATGGTAAATCTGGGTACTAAACCAACGACAATGTCGGATGAATACTAGGAAAAGTTGGATCGGAAGGCAACGAGCACAATACCGTTGTGTATCTCATATTTGGTATTTTTGAATGTATCTGGGGAAGCTATGACGAAGACTTTCTGGGTCAAGTTAGGGAATTTGTACAAATCTAAATCTCTTGTGAATAAATTGTTCCTACGAAAAATGTTGTATAACTTAAGGATGAAGGATGGAGACTCGGTGGAAGAGAATTTGAATGCCTTCAATATTGTGGTAAGTCAGTTTTCATATGTTGATATTAAAATCTCATATGAAGATAAGTGCATCATTTTGTTGTGTTGTCTACCAGATTCGTGGGACAGACTAGTTATTTCAATAGGTAGCAATACAACTACCTTGAATTTTGATGAAATTTTCTCAGCCTTGTTGTAAGAGGAAATGAGATGGAGAAATGTGGAGGGCTAGAATGGAGATGCCTTATCTGTAAGAGGAAGGTCCCAAAACATAAAAAAAGATAAGTTTTCGAGTGGGAGATCTAAATCTCCAGGAAAGCCTATAAAGGTGTGTTGGAAATGTGAAAAGGAAGGACACTTCAAAAAGGACTGCATATCTAAATATCCTAAGAAAGGAAATGGATCTGATGATGCTCCTTCTGTGGAGGAAAAAACCACCTTAGATGAAGGTGGGGATGTGTATTTGTCTTCTTCTTCAAATACACATGTCGATCATGAGGCATGGTTGATTGACTTAGGTGCATCCTTTCACTTCACTTCCCATAGGGAGTGGTTCTACGAGTACGAGAAGTATGATGGTGGTGATGTCTTCTTAGGGGATGATAAGAAGGCTAGAATCGTCAGACGTGGAAAATTCAATCTAAATCTGCAAGGTGGAAGGATTAGAACACTTCCTAGTGTTCTACATATTCCTGCATTGGCTAAAAATATTATTTATGTAAGCAAGATGGATGATGTAGGTGTAAAAATAGTGTTTGAGAATGATACTTTCAAGATGGTTCATGGAGAACTAGTATTAATGTGGGGAGTTCAGATTGGAACTATGTACAACCTTCAGGGTAGCTGTTACACCATTTTTTTGGTCATCTAACCCATTATCATTAGATGAACCCAATTACACCATGTAAGACCAATTTTACCCTAAGTAAAATTGCTTTCACCATATAAAATAACATTTGTCTATATTTCCTAAGTCATATTTAACCCAAAACAAGGAAATTGATTAAATAAATCATTATTTATTTAATTATTTCCTAGGAATAAGTTATTCAAATCATTATTTAATAATATTCCTAGTTAAATTTGACTAAATCATTTGAAAATAATTAAATAAATCATTATTTATTTAATTATATTCCCACCATCTCCCTAAAATAATAAATAAATCATTTATTTATTTATTTTTTATAAATAAAGGAATTGACCCAAGTCAAAAGACCTTTTCCTTCCAACAAATATAATAAAATATTCCTAAAGGGTGATTCTAGAATTTGATTAATAATATTTTATTCATGCACCGAGTTTTAGAACACCCCAATATTTTGCTATAAATAGAAGGGTTTTCCCCATTCATTAGTCACCTTCATTGCATTAGATCACACTGGATCTATTCTTGGTCACCATTTTCCATTTTTGCTTTGTGAGCTCCCATTGAGTTCTATGTTTGTCAGGGTTTTCTACCACAATAAGAGAGAGGAATTTTAGATCTGAAACGCTGAGGACTTTCAAGAACCCATCCCATCGAGGAGAACCGGAAAACACCTTTCTTGTTTTCCTCTCAGGTGCCCCATTCTTTAATATAATACAAATCATTCTTTTAAACACTTTGTTCTTGTCTTGTCTATTGGATGCATGGAGCCATATTATATTTTATCTGCTTAATGTCTTTTGTGCTTAGATATGAATTCGTGCAGCAGACTTAAAGATATTTTGCAGCCATAATCGATGTTAGGGCTATTTGTTATGCGTAGATAAAGTGATCTTTTACGATGAAAGATTCATACTAACAGTAGCACTATTATTGATGGGTGAAACATTCATGTGGTTCCTGAAAGTGGAACAAAATCCTAGCGGTCTCTGGAGAAAATACCATGCTATGGAATCAAAGGCTTGGACATATTGGAGAGAAGGGCCTTTAGATACTGTATGGTAATGCTATGGTAGAAGGTATGTCTAATTTATCTCTAGATTTATATTTCTATGAAAATTGTGTATATGGGAAGCAGAATCAGGTAATTTTTCCTTCTGGTGCTAAGTGGACGAACAAGATATTAGAGTTTGAGCACAGTGATGTGTTTTTACCTGTTTCGGTTCCGTCACTGGGTAAGTTTGTGTACTATGTTTCATTCATAGATGAATTCTCAAGGAATACATGGATATATTTCTTGAGGAAGAAATATGAAGTCTTTAGCATATTTAAATAATTTAAGGCTTTGGTGGAAAACCAAACAGAGAAGAAGATAAAGGTGTTGAGTAAATATAATGGTGGAGAGTTCTGCAGGAAGTAATTTGCAGAGTTCTGTAAGAAGTGTGGTATAGCAAGACAGAATACTGCTCCATACACACCTCAACAAAATGGAGTTGCAAAAAAGAATGAACATGACTCTAATGGAAAAGGCAAGAAGCATGCCCAGTGGTACCGGGTTAGGACATGAATTCTAGGTAGAGGCAATGGAGACTGCATGTTACCTGGTTAATAGATCACCTTCATCAGCGTTGGAGGATAAGACTCCACATGAGGAATGGAATGGTAAGAAACCATATCTTTCAAATTTGAGGGTATTTGGATGTGATGCATATGTACATGTTCCAAAGGAGTAAAGGGCCAAGTTGGATAATAAATCTAAAAGGCGCATCTTTATTGGGTATAAAGATGGTTTAAAAGGTTACAAGATTTGGAACCCAAAAATAAGGAAAGTTGTGCACAACCAAGATGTGGTGTTCAAAGAGGTGAAAGATGTTGTTAAACATGAATTCCTACTAAATTAACCTGAGAAGATAGAGTTTGAGCTAAATTAGGATGAATTAGACTCTACAACAGAACAAGATTCAAAAGAGGAAGAGCCACAAACTCCAGCTGTGAGAAGATTAGTTCAAGAAAGAAGGCAGCCAGAAAGGTATAGTTCATCTACTTTTTGTTCAAATTTTTCTTTAACTATGACTGATGATGATCTCAGAACTGTCAAGGAGGTAGTGGATTAAGAGGATGGAAAACTCTGGAAGGAGGCCATGGTTGATGAAATGGCATCCTTGCACAAAAATTAGGCATGGGATCTGGTGGAGTTGTCGGCTGGAAGGAAGCCCATCAGGAGAAAATGGGTGTTACACCATTTTTTGGTCATCTAACCTATTACTATTAGATGGACCAAAGTACACCATGTAAGACCAATTTTACCATATGTAAAATTGCTTTCACTATGAAAAATAACTTAGTAAACCACATTTATTAAGTTGTTTATGGTCTATATAGGAAATCCCATGAGGAAATATTAAATAAATCCACATTTGTTTGATCTTCCTCAAGGAATAATTAGTTAAATAGCAGTTTAATTAATATTCCTAGTCATATTTAACCCAAAATAGGAAAATTAATTAGATAAATAATTAATTATCCTATTATTTTCTAGGAATAAATATTTAAACCTTATTTAAATAATATTCCTTGTTAAATTTGACTAAATCATTTATAAATAATTAAATAAATCATTATTTATTTGATTATTACTCAACCACATCCTTAAAATAATAAATAAATCATTTATTTATTTATTATTTACAAATAAATGGATTTGACCAAAGTCAAATTCTTTTTCCCTCCAACAAATATAATAAAATATTCCATAAACGTTGGATCTTGATTTGGTTAATAATATTTTAATTATGCACCAATATCTAGACTAACTCAATATTTTGTTATAAATAGAAGGGTTTTTCCATTCATTCGTTACCTTCTGTTGCCTAAAGATCACTTTGGATCTATACTTTTGGTCTAACTTTGATCCACCATCATGGTCATATTTTGCTAAAAAATTTCTTGTGAGCTCCCTCTGAGTTCCATCTCTATCTGGGTTTTCTACACCATTAAGAGAGAGGAATTTTAGATTTGAAGTCTTGAGGACTTACAAGAACCCATCCCATTGAAGGGGACTAGTAAAAAATTTTTATGTTCCCTTCCCAGGTGTCAAAAAATACAAAAATTCTTTGAAACAATCTTCTCTTGTCTATTGGATGCATGGAGCAACTCTTGCTTTTATTTACTGCTTAATGTCTTTTAATGCATAGATATAGATTTTGCAGCATTTATCTTGGTCAAATAATTGCAAATCTAAAGATATTGGAAGCCATCTTTGCTGTTAAGGCCGTTTTTTATGCACGACTAAAGTGAGCCTTTTTCATACGCTTGCGATTAAGATTCATACTAACAACTGGCGACTCCACAAGGGTTTACGATTATGACCTCTATCATTTTTCATATCCCTGCATGACCAGCTGCTTCAAACCCTAGGATTTCTCTTCAGATTCTTTTTTTGCTTTTCTTGATGTTGTTTTTAACCTATAAAACCCTAAAACATTAAAAATTCTAACTTTCATGTGTTTTCAGACCTATTGCGCAGATGATAGGAATTAGCTACAGTTGAGACGAAATTTTTTTCTGAAACCTATTCCCGAGAGTGTCGAAAGTGCAGGTTGCACTTTTTGGGCCAAAACCTACGACCTGGAGCTTCAGGGCACATAAAATAGGCCAAAACCTGCGACCTCGCAGAAAACAGGTCATAAACTACGACCTGAACTTTTTGCGGGAATTTTTCTAAGATATTCCTGGGATTGTCTGGGCCTCTATTCAGGGTTGTTTTACCTCCATCTCCACCCCATATTGGACATGTACTTGCTCTGTTTTACTCATAAAAGTGGGAACCTAGCCCCCTAGGGCTTCACTACCCTCCACCTTTCTAGAAGGAGTTTTATTTGCTGCAGGTCGTCTGAAATTTCAGAGTGTTCAACCATTTTTTAGATATGATCCCTTACCTTCAGATCCACTTCAGATTGGTTATTCATCCATCCAAAACACCTCTTCTTAGTTTTTTTTGGGTCTTCCTCTAGGGTCCCCTCCGTTTCCCTCCAGGTTGTAGCCTTTCGCCACCTCATTTACAACAATTTTTCCTATGATTTTTTGTTGTTTTTCTGCACCTATTTCCAGCAGATCTTTGTGCCTCCCAAATTTCGATCTTTTGGCTATTTTGGTGTGTTTTGACTAGATTTTTGCCCACCCATAGACTAGTTGTTGAGAGGCCCGCCTCCTTGGGTTTAGATTAATGCATTATTAGCTGTTTATTTTCTGTTATTTTAGTTTCATGTACTGTTATCTGCAGGTTTATTTATAGTTATACAACACACTTTTTATTTTTCTCTACAAACTTCTAGGTTTAAAAATTAAAATTTACACACTTAACACACACACCTAAGAGAAGAAGAGCCTAGTTAACACTACTAGGCAAAGACTTTAACATTGTAATCAATTGATCCTGCACCTCTCTTCCCTTGTTTCGACATTGTAATCAGCTGATCCTGCACCTCCTTGCCCTTGTTGGTCTCTCTTCCCTTTGTGCCGTGTTTGTGCCTTCATCATTGCGCCTCCAAGGCATTTATCTTGGAGACTTCTTGGCCTTCATCCTCGGTTTCTGGTAGGAATACTTACTCCTCCACGTAGGATTTGAGTTAATCCTCTACCGAGTCCGCACTCCGACTCCTCTCCTGGTTCATCGGGTTCCCCTTCTGGTTTCGCCCCCAGTTCTCCCCCTATCACCTTCACCATTTCTAGTTTAGGACCTAAATTTGATGGTAGCCTCGGCCCTAATGCTGAGAATATTACTAGTGGGACCGCAACAGGAACTACCTCGGCTGCTCCCTTGCTCCCCTATATGGAAGGCCTCAGTCTTCCTGATTTTAACCAGTTG
The DNA here is from genome assembly GCA_034641835.2 of Pinus albicaulis. Classification (NCBI taxonomy): domain Eukaryota; kingdom Viridiplantae; phylum Streptophyta; class Pinopsida; order Pinales; family Pinaceae; genus Pinus; species Pinus albicaulis. The sequence continues at coordinate 665,178,138 of CM076573.1, read as the reverse complement.
ATCAATGACCCTATATGCCATGATGCTGGTTGGCCTATTATGCCAACCAATCTCCCTTCCGACATCCCCAAGTTTGAAGGTCTTGCTGGAGAATATCCTACAAACCATGTTCGATCTTTCCACATGTGGTGTTTGTCTAACTCCATTACCGATGACTCTGTCCGTCTTCAGTTGTTCCAACGTACGCTTATTAGCGAAGCTTCTAAGTGGTATGTTGATCAGGCCTCATCCTCTCATACCACCTTTTGCGACTCTTGTTCGGGTTTTTTTTCTTCTTATTTCCAGCTTCCCCTTCGTTATGACACTGGTACCAAACTTTTGACTTCTTTCCGTCAATCGTCTGTGACCGGCCTATCCGATCATGTCTAGGAATGGCAGAGAAGAAAGAGCCTATGTCAAGCCCCTACCTTCGAAGACCGTGTATACATGGATTGGTTCCTTAGATCCCTTTTGCCTGCTATCGTCAAAGACGTCGCATCGCATTTCCCTCAAACCAAAGAAGTTGCTTTCTAGATTGCCTTAAAATATGACCTGATCTACGCTTAGTCGGGTTATGTTTATATCGTTTTACCTAATCTTCCTAGACCCAGTGGTGCCAATGCACTGGGGGCATCTCATGCCGCCGACGGTATCGTTGGAACTCTCTCTCATCTATCCGCTCCGCCTCCCATGGGCTATGGTTTTCCTCAGGGAGGGGCCAACACCTGCAACACTTTTCCCCCTCCTGGTAGCATGTATCCAGTATACGGCATCCCTCCTCCTTTTTCCCAACCTCATGTTTACCAAAATGTTACCCAACCTCCTTATTATACGTATCCACAGCTTGGTGCTCCAGCTCCTCTAGCATTAGCAGCCCCACCTCCCTTGCCTTCTCAACCCCTGCAACAGCAGCCACCACACCCTCAAGAACAGGTGTATGCATAGCAGGTCACGACTAATCCTCCTACTTCCAAAAAGAAGAGGAAAGGCACTCAAAATTAATCTACCCCTGGTAATCCTGGAACTAATCCACAAGGTAATGCACCTAACACTCTTAACCAGCAACAGAGCACTCAGACAAAGCAGGACAGGCCTGTTTGCACGAATAAGCCTTGTTCATGTTTCGGTGCCTATGGTCATTACAAACACAATTGTCCTCTTTTACCACAGATGCGGCAGATGTGGGAGACTCAAGCAACATTGCGAGGACAACAAGCCTCCCCTTCCATCCCTCCCAGTGTTGTGCCTAGCCAGCCAGCTTTGTTTACTAATCCTTTCCCTCAGTAAGGATTTTTGTCTACCCAACCACCTAAAAGATAGGTGGCCACTCAACCTCCTCCATCTGGTACCTCCAATTACCAGATTCTCATGATGAACTCTCACCAACCTATAACCGTTGACCTCAACCTTCAGACTCGGTCCTGTCAGTACAACAAGCCTCCCGCTACGTCTATCCCCAAGTCCCCTTCTTCAGGTTCTATAGAGCCTCTTTCGACAAATAATGGTCCTTTGAAGATCCCTTAGCCTAAGGCAAAGGTTCATACCAAGATCCCTAAGGGACCATTACGCCGAAATGTTGCTTCTGGCAAAGCTGCCCATTCATATAGTATAGTAGATGATTTGGTGCAATCTCCTGTTTCCATCTCAGAATTGGAACTCCTCAAGTCATGCCCTTCACAATGAAAAGCTCTACTAAATACCATGGGAATTGTATATCCTTCAGATGATTGCTTGATCGTCTTCAATGTTGACCGGTCAAAACATCCTCCTCTTCCTACTTTTGTCACCTTCCAAATCCCAGTCAAGATCCGGAACTCCAACATTTCCTGTTATATCATTAATGAGGGGGCATCCACCTATGTGATGTCCACTTCGGTTTGGAAGAAACTTGGATCCCTTGAGTTGGACCCTTCCACTATGACTCTCTGAGCGTGGGATGGCCACTCCTCCAAGCCCATTGGCATGTTCCACAATTGTCCTATTACTCTTGCAGTAAAGATTGTTTGCGTTGATGTAGAAGTCATTAATGACCCCTTAAATTACAACATTCTATTGGGTCGTAGCTACACCTATGCGATGTCTACTATATCATCTGTGGTTCACCGCAATATGTCCTTTCCCCATAATGGAAAGATAGTCACCATTGACCAGTTGACATATTATGAACCAAATTCTCAGACCTCCCCTAAGTCCATCATATCTTCGGTGGCCAATAAGTAAACCATTGATCCCTTGACCAGTGTCTCACCCGAAGTCTATAAAGACTCCTCTTTGCTTGGTACATTCCCTACTCTTCCTCCTCCTGTCTCTAATCCCAGCTTATCGAATGTTTTCATGATGCAATCGTCTCGGGCTTCCCTTAAGCGGTCCGCTTTGGATAGTCAGCAACCTCGCCCTCTGCAACCTTCTCCTAGCACTTCGACTTAGCCCTCTGGACCCCATCCTCCTAGCCCTTCACCTGCAGCTGGTATCCATGAGCCTCTTTACCCTCCTGGTACAATTCCTCCTAGCCTTAACCATCTTGGAGCCGTCCCGCCTGGCTATTACCCCTCCGATCAGATACCGTTCCTAGCTCCCCCTCCTAGATTGTTCTCGGTACCTGTCATGGCTACCTTATCCCTTCCTAACCTGACCCTGGGGATTCTCATCTAGCACATCGATCCCCCAGCAGCTACCCTGCCTGTTCAACCCAAACCTTATCTTGCTTTGACCCTGGTTCAACCGATCCCCATGATCCCTCCCGATACTACCGTGACTCAGCCACCTCAACAGGAACCTCCTCCTATTGCGACAACTTCGAGTAAAGGGGGCAAATCTCGCAAGAAGGCACCTAGAGACAAGGCTGCCCCGATAAACCCTGCACCTCCTTAGCCTCCAAAGCGTACCCCCCAGTGTGCTTTTTGTGATGTTGTTGGTCATGCCACCCATAATTGTCCTGAACAGCCTCGTCTCAAGCCCATGGTTAATGTCGCTTTCCCTAAGTCTACAGTCCTAGAAACCTTTGTTCCTTTCTCGACTGTAGCCAAGAACCCCAAGACTATTCACACCAACCACCCTTGTGCTTTGTGTGATCTCCATGGCCATTATACCCACCTTTGTCCCCGCCTTGAGGACTTCCACACCTCTCTAGCGTCAGTTGTCCAATTCAATGAAAAGCGCAACGAGTCCATCACTTCCTTCTTTGCGTGTTTTTCTTCAGTAGAACTAGAGGACACATTCACTCCCATTGACATTCCCCCTCCGGATGTCAAAATGACAAAGTCTTCGGCCACTGTCCACTACCTTTCATCATTTATGAGATCCTCGATGGAAGACCTCCCTAGGCCTTCCCCTTCTATTTCGCCTGACCTCCTTTCAACGATCACCTTGGGATCAACATCGGTGGATCCTTCATCTACTCATTCTTCTGTCACCCTCCGTGACGATGCACATGTGAACCTTTCTTCTCATGATGATGATTCAGGTAGCTTCGTCGCGTCAGGCAGTCTTTCTTCCACCAGTCACCCCATATTCTATTATGATGACGACATTATAAAAGAATTCACCACCTCGGACTTTATCTATCCCCCCTTACATAGAACCCATGCATTCGAACCACATACACCTTGTAGCCATTACATTGACACCCAATGTTTTGGTAAGGGGGAACCCATATTTGAGACACCAGGAGAAGCAATTCCCCACAACTCTCCTAGTGTATCTGGTTGTGTCGACTCTAGTACCCTTATTCTTCCCCATTTAGAAAAACCTCTAGAGTCCCATATCACTTCAGATCGCTCTAGGGATGATACCCCTCATCATTCCTTCATCTTACATCATCAACCCAATCCCCTAGACATCGTTGTTGACCAACCTGTGGGTTTTCTAGGAGAGCACCTATTCATTATCTCCAAATCGACTCTTTGGGATAGTGACACCATGTATGCCAACTAGGAAACTTAAGTCCATTTTCTTCATACATGCAGTACCAAAAGAGATTGGTAATCCTCCATTCCCTTTCTCGAAGTACATAACCATAACAAAAACAATGGCACACCACATCAATAAAATTTGTTTATATTCCCTCTTTCTAAATACATTTTGGCATGACCATAACATGCCTGGGGGCACCTATGCCCCTCAACCATAAAAATCCTAGCTCTCAGCCAAAAACAACATCGAAACCCACTTTCTCTGACAGGTCGCACTTTTTAGGTCATTTCTTGGGATAGGTCGCACTTTTCTACCCAGTACCTGCTACCCAGGTCATAGAACGGACCCCAAAAAGTGCGACCTGGCCTATTCATTAGCTTTGGGTGCCTAAACTAAAATTTTGATCCCCTTACATGAAAGAGTAGGGCTAGGCCTCTTACCTACAACTAACAGATCTCGATTCCAACTGTCAGTTTGTCTGCTACGATCGCCGCAAGATTTAGGGCTTTCTCTCCTCCCTACATTCACCACAGCTACACTTGCAAATGAGTGAATTTGGAGGGAAAATGACTTATTCAAAGAGAAACCCCAGATTTTTCTTTCGCCTCCTACTGCCAAATCGTAGATCAGTTTGACAAATCGTCTGTACCGTTGGAAAGCTCTCACTAAGATCTCAAATGGGTATCTATTATTTTTTTTGTGATTTGATACTTCACCAGGACACATTTTGTCCAAGAAGGGTCACTTCACCACTCTCCAAAATTGAATTTATTCACTTGCAACACTTGTACTTGGGGCACCACTTTGCCTCTATACTTGTGCATGCTCGTGTCGAATTTCGTCATGAGTAACCACCTTGTACTCATGTTTTTATGGTCCCCACTGGACCTTTTCTGTGTGGCAGCATCATCGAGTCGCCCTTCTTTAGAGCATTCGAGTTGAGTCATCATCGCATCCATGGATTCTATCCCGCTATAGTCCTCCATCCTTCATTGCTTGGTTCCTCTCTCGTGTCGCACCGTATGGCCTTCAGTCCTACTGTCCCCTATCCCCTTTGATATTGTGTTAGTTGCTGCCAGGTCATCCATGCCCTTTATGCTCTAACAAGGGAAGTCGTTCGTCTGCTACTCAGTACCCCCCATCATCATCACCCCTGGTGTCAGTCTGTTAGTCGCTCTACTATTTTCTCTCATGCCTTAGTTGAGGATCCATTATTGCCTCACCTATGGTGGACCTCCTTATGTCGACATCAGATCATTCATTCCAGAAGACATGTCTAGAGGGCGGTGTAACTTGGTTCCAGCTTACACTCTTGTTCAGTGCCTCGGATCAGGCAAATGGAATCCTTATTTCCTTTTGAATTGATTATTTCTCAGCTCCAGCTCCTTACAGCATGATCGAGATCCATATACTTGATGGTTCAGTGATGCAGCAGATTGGACCGGTGATTCCCAGTTGTGTGAGAGATGTTTTAGACCTCATGAGGGGGTGGCCCTTCAGGTAGCCCCCCACATACCCGGATGACCTATTCGTCATAGCCTTTGATGCAACTCCATAGATTTGATGATGTCGACCTTAGCCACTTGCAGCGCCTTTTAGTTTGCTTGTATCAGTCAGATTTTCAAAGCCCTTTCCTGTTTACAGGGGCACTTTGGTTGTATTTATATCTCATGAACTCAAATATTATTGTATGAGTCCTGGCTATTATCCCAAGCACAGTATGTATGTGGGATTCAATATCATGTTTTATCTGGCTCATGTTTATGCCAACATGTACTATATAGTTCAGTCCCTTGTTTACTGGACGCATTTTTTTTTGTACTTTGTCTTAGCGGGCATATGTATGCCTCCCCCGCCACCTATAGCACATGTACTCACTCATAAAAGAGACTTGTCACACCTGTAAGTCCTCTAGTGCTTTGGTCTACCTTATATTTCTCTCTCTCCGAATTCCTCTTCGGTGTCTAGTGATTGAGTTCTTACAACGTACTTAAGTCATACGATTAGCTCCTAACGCTTGCACGCTGGTGGGCAATCTGTTACACCATTTTTTGGTCATCTAACTTGTTACTATTAGATGGACCAAAGTACACCATGTAAGACCATTTTTACCCTAAGTAAAATTGCTTTCACTATGAAAAATAACTTAGTAAACCACATTTATTAAGTTGTTTATGGTCTAAACGGGAAACCCCATGAGGAAATATTAAATAAATCCACATTTGCTTGATTTTCCTCAAGGAATAATTAGTTAAACAACAGTTTAATTAATATTCCTGGTCATATTTAACCCAAAACAGGAAAATTTATTAGATAAATTATTATTTATCTTATTATTTTCTAGGAATAATTATTTAAACCTTATTTAAATAATATTCCTTGTTAAATTTGACTAAATTATTTATAAATAATTAAATAAATCATTATTTACTTTATTATTACTCAACCACATCCTTAAAATAATAAATAAATCATTCATTTATTTATTATTTACAAATAAAGGGATTTGACCAAAGTCAAATTCTTTTTCCCTCCAACAAATTTAATAAAATATTCCATAAAAGTTTGATCTTGATTTGGTTAATGCTATTTTAATTATGCATCAATATCTAGACTAACTCAATATTTTGTTATAAATAGAAGGGTTTTCCATTCATTCATTACCTTTTTTTGCCTAAACATCACTTTGGATTTATACTTTTGGTCTGACTTTGATCCACCATCATTGTCATATTTTGCTACCATTTTTCTTGTGAGATCCCTTTGAGTTCCATCTTTGTCTGGGTTTTCTACATCATCAAGAGAGAGATATTTTAGATCTGAAGTGCTGAGGACTTACAAGAACCCGTCCCATTGAGGGGGACTGGTAACATCTTTCTATGTTCCCTTCCCAGGTGTCAAAAAATACAAAAATTCTTTAAAACAATCTTGTCTTGTCTATTAGGTGCATGGAGCAACTCTTGCTTTTATTTACTACTTAATGTCTTTCAATTCATAGATCTCGATTTTGCAGCAATTATTTTGGTCAACTAATTGCAGATCTAAAGATATTGGTAGTCATCTTTGCTGTTAGGGTTGTTTGTTATGCACAGCTAAAGTGAGCATTTTTCGTATGATTGTGATTAAGATTCATACTAACAATGGGTGTTTAAGAAGAAGATGAATACAAGAGGCAAGGTGGAGAAATAAAAAGTTCGGTTGGTAGCAAAAGGTTATTCCCAGGTGCCAGGAATTGATTTTGGTGATATTTTTTCTCCTATTTCCAAGGTTACTTCTATTAGATTACTTTTATCTGTTATTGTTGCATTTGATTTTGAGGTAGAACAGATGGATGTGAAGAAAAAATTTCTTCACGAGGAACTGGAAGAGGAGATCTACATGAAGCAACCTGAAGGCTTTGCGGTGAAGGGTAAGAAAGAACTGTTATGCAGGTTAAAATATTCTTTATATAGGTTAAAACATTAGAGAACTTTTGAGGTATAAAATGGGCCTCCTAAGAAAAATGCACTACCAAAATAAACTTTATAAGAACCAATAGGATTCAAGATGATGATGTGAACCATGGGGGATGATTCACCATTTATGGGGTAAAAAAGTAAAAATAATAAAAAATAATAAAATAATAAAACTAATTTTTCAACTTGTATTTTTAACTTATCTCCCTAAGTTTTTACTAAAATTTCAAGTGGGAGTACTCATTGGATGCAAAATTTAATTCCTCATCCAAGGAGTACCCATGTTGCATAATTTCAATGGACACTACTACACGAAAAATAAGAAATACATGAATAAATGTGATTGTAATCACGTTTTTCATGTATTTCTGATTTTTCGTGTAGCAGGTTACATCGAAAGTATGCAACATGGGTACTCCTTGGTTGAGGAATCAAATTTTTCATCCAACGAGTGTTTCCGCTCGACATTTGAGTAAACCCATAGGGAGAGAAGTTGAAAATACAAGTTGAAAAAGTAGATTTTTCTTTTTTCCCTCTAAAATTTGATGATGTAATCTAATATTATTATATTTTTTCCACTATTAATTTATAATTTCCTTAGGAGGCCCATTTTAGACCTCAAAATTCCCCTAATGCAATTACCAAGGATGTGGTATCATAAATTTGATACCTATATACAGGGACTTGGCTTCACTAGAAGCAAAGAGGATCACTACGTGTATTTTAAATTAATTGGTGACCGTGTTAATTATTTTGTCTTGTATGTGGATATGTTTCTGGTTCGAAATGATAAAGAAATTATCCATTATTTGAAGACCCAATTGTTCTTTGAATTCGACATGAAGGATATTGGTGTTGCAAACTATATTTTGGGCATGGAAATTAAGAGAGATCGGGAAAAGAGGAAGCTCTCATTAAACCAAAGGAATTCTGTCGAGACAATATTGCAGAGGTTCAATGTGTAGGATAGTAAACTCGTGAAGGTTCCTATTCCTCTAGGTGTAAATATATCTATTGAACAGTGTCCCAAGACACAAGAAGAAGAGGAGGATATGTCTCGTGTTCCATATGCAAGTGTAGTGGGTAGCCTGATGTATGCCATGGTCTGTACTAGACCAAAATTTGCACATGTATTAGGAGTATTGAGCATTTTTATGGCAAAACCAGGGAAGGAGCATTGGACATCAATGTGTATAAATTATATAACATATGCATTGTATATCCAGATTCTCCTGATCTAACAATATTTATCTTCTTGCTAAATACAAAATCCTTCCACTGTTAATATTTTGCAGAAATTTAAACTCAATTGCAAACACATGAAGAAATAAAAACAATCACACATAACACAATTGTTTAATGGGAAAGCCTGAAGCTAAAAACCCCAACTAGCATATATTATGTGTCATGGAGATCATGTAACAATCTCATACAAAGCTTCGTACATCAAGCTCTCAGTACAATACAATCGTCACACACTATCTGAAGAAATATGCAAATCCATGCATTGATTTATGCCCCCTGATAGCCTTGTCTCCACTGCGCAATCCGTGCTGAAGAAGACCCCTGAATGAATTCGAATTGGCCTTGCCTTGACTACGCAATCCTCACTGGCAACTCCAATGTGTGTGTGATGCAATCAATGCATCACTATAGTCACAACGGATAGTCCATCTCACCCTTTCACCTACCTCTCCACTGGGTCTCCACTGGAACTTACATGCACTGTAGTTAACTATTGTATTTGTTCAGTTTATTAGCGAGTTTTTATTTGTGAATTAATTAACTACTTAATTCACTCCACTCTCACTAGTGTATCATTCAGTTAGACTAGATACAACTAGCTCAACTGAGTTTAACTCCAATAACTGAGTTAAACTGAATAACAACTCCATGAACTACTCTTCCAACTCTGTCATAACTTTTCCACTTCAGTTCTAACTGAGTCCTCCATGCATGAACCACCAATAAACCCTAGGAATTACATAATTCCTTCATCCCACTGATTTGCCAAATCTGTACACTGAAATAAAGTGCTCCAAGAGAATAAGTTGATGTTTATTGTCGGATTATTATTAAGGGCTAATAATAATTGACATGCATCTATTTTTAGATTGACGATCTATAAATAGACTTCGCCCAATATTCTAAAAAATAATTTCATCTATTTTTCCAACTTAACCAACCATCCACAAATAGCATCTTGCAACTTCTGAAATATGATCACCATGTCTAAAAATAGACTTGCACCTAAAAATAGCATGCAGGCCCACTTAGTGAAGGTGACTGATTTTCACTAAGCTTCATCATCTTGTTGAATCTCAACACAGTGAAGTGGGTTTTTAGATATTTGTGTGGCACTAGTGATTATCGTTTGTGCTACCATGGAAGACCAGGATTGGACAAAGTTTTGGACATTCGTGGTTTTGTTGATGCAAACTGGGTTGGAGATCTGTACCAAAGAAGATATATAAGTGGGTATTTTTTTAGCCTATTTGGAGGTGCATTCAGCTAAATTAGTAAAATACAATATGTAGTGGCTCTTTCAACTACAAAGGCAGAATACATGGCAGCCACTCATGCAAGCAAGGAAGAAGTTTGGTTCCAGAGATTGTGTTCAAGTATGGGGTTGGTGCAGTAAGTTATAAGGATAGACTGTGATAGCCAAAGTGAAATTTTGTTGACTAAGAACCCTCCTTATCATTCAAAGACAAAGCACATTGATGTTCAGTATCACTCTGTGAGAGATATGGTTGAGGATAAAAAGGTGTTGCTGGTAAAGGTGGACACTTTGAAGAATGTTGTAGATGCATTAACGAAGTATGCGAGCACTGATAATTTCTATTGGTGTAGAGAAAAAATGGGCATTGCAGGGCTGGAGTAATGACTAAGCTCTCCTGTGGACCCCTATGGAAAGATAATAACAAGTGGGAGAATGTTGAGTTTCTGTTATATTCTTTCCATGAATAGAAGCAGGCATGAAGTAGGGGGTAAGAGGGGGGTGGTAGCTCCCCTTCAATTTCGTCGTGCGTAGCAGGGGGGTCACGGGAGGGAAGCATCCCCCCCTGTCGAGGGGTTTGGACCCTCTTTTATGTGGGTGGACCCACCTATGGTTTTGTGCATGGGTTTTCACATGGTTTTGGGGCATGATGGTTTTCTGCGCCTGGTATTTTGTAGATATAGTCAAGGGAACTACGGTTATGTTCTAATATAGGGTTAATGGATTGGGGTTATGAATTATTTGGAATTTATATATGTGTGTTGTAATACTAACAGGAATATAATGAAAAATCAAGCTGGTAGTCTTGATTTTGGATCAAGGGGGAAAATCTATGTGTATATCTGTTTTATGTTTTATGGTCTCGCTATTGTTTATTTTCTGTTTTTTAAGAATTCGTTTGTAGATAATTTCTGTACAGGGTTAAAACCTACAACACCTCCCACATATCAAGAGGGATTCAAGGGGATGGGAGGGAACATTACAGAGTGGTATGAGAGTGCCCAGGTTTAACACCATGACTAAATGGTCCTACAAAGATAATGATTAGAAGCACTATGAAGAATCACCATGAATCATTTTTATTTTGAAAATTGATTGTGTATGCATGTGTGTGATGATTTTAGAATGTAATTTCTATTAATGTTGGCATGATATATTGTTGATATTTTATCTTGTTTTCTAACTAGCATAGTAACTTGAGATTTGATGCTTCATCCAGTTTCACATTAACCTAGTTATTGCAACATGCCAAGGTGATGGGTAAACATGTCATTTTTAATTTTGAATTGGCTAACAATTATGTTTGTGTAAAAACCCATAAGAAGTCACCAAGATAGAACAAGAAATAAAAGAATGAGAAACATGATGGTGCAATACAACACTAATAAATTCCAACATTTTCAGGAAATGGAGTTAATTGGGAAAGGGAGAGAGGAGAACTCCCCTGATTAGATGAACGCCCTTAGAATTTTAAGGGGTGAGTTGAGAAGTTGTAAGGCTGGAAATGAAAATACGTTTTGAGCTCAAGAGAAGTAGGCATAAGTAAATGCAATTATATTGCAGAGCTTATCATCTACAAAGGCAGAAGCAACATGAGCTAGGTACTAACTACCTAGGAAAATATAAGTCCAAATATTTTCCATCAATACTTTAGAAGCATGAATTGGAAGTTATTGGAACAGAAGATAAAAAATCTAAGAAAATGCATAGGCAAGAAAGAGAATATATAGTGAGAGGAGGAAGTCCACTCAGTACTTTATAAATAAAAATAGGTGGTCGTGAGCAACTCTCGAGTGTTGCAACTTAGAGGCATCACCAACATTGGAGGAATCATAAAGACTTAATGATAGAATAATTTAGGGAGGAAAACCCTCCTACCTTTGATGGAGAGGTAAAGAAGGATGAAGAGGAAGAAGAATGATTATTGGGAATGAAGAACTATTTAAAATTACATGACTAATTTGAGAATATGATGGAAAGAGAAGCCATTTTGAGTTTGAAAGGAAATGGTGATATCTAGTGGGAAGACTTGAGAAATTTCAAGGAAACTAGATATAAAGAGTTGTCTTGGAGAAGTACGTATATAAGAGAATACTTCTCTCAAATGTACTTGAGAAATATCTCTCAATTACATTTGAGAGATACTTTTGGGATAAGTAGCTATCTGAAATTTACTATGATAGCTAGGTTAAAGAGTTTCATGAGCACAAATTGAGGAAACTTACAACTGATGAGTACACAAAAATATTCTTAGAGATGCTAAGGTATGTACCTTACATCAAGTAAGAGAAAGTAAATATTCATAGGTACCTTAGTGGACCGCCAAAATATTTTAGGGAAAAAATTGAGTTTGAAGAGCCAAAAAACTTGGAGGACACCATCTGGAAAATGAGGTACTGCTATAAAATTTCCAAGCATAAAAATGAATTCAGAGCTAATAATAAAATAAGAGGTTGGACCATAATTAAGGTAAAAGTGAAGAAATCTTTAGGACAGCAGCAAATGGAAGGAATGTAAAGTTCACCATACCTACTAAGGGTGAGTTTCGACATAAATATGTTATTTATAGTAGAGATTGGTTCTCTAATCCTCCAAGAGAAGAAGTTGAGGGGTTTAGAAGAGGTCCCATACGATGTTGGACATGTGGAGAAAACCACATTCAAAAAGACTAACCTTAGTGATAGCGGGATGACCCAAAGTTGTATAAAATGCAAGAAGAAAAGACAATGAATGATGTGGATCAGAACATGCAATGAATTTATGTTGCATTGGACAATAGGAAGGTCGATCATCAAGCTTCAATGATCAATATGGAAGGTATGGTCATTAACCTACATAATTTTATTTTGATTAAACTAGGCTCTAATATTAGTTATGTTACCTTGAAGGTTGCATAAATGTGTGCATTACGTAATAAAGCCCATGAAAAATCGTGGTTGGTTCAGTTAGCTATTGGATCCAAAAGGTGAGTTGTAGATGTGGTAAAATCATGCCCATTAGTGATAAATGGCATGATGTAACAACAACGAGTTGATTTTCCATGTAAATGGAAGGACATTATAAAGGAAAAATAAGACCAAGGTCATGGGACATATATTCCAAGTTGAACGAGGGGGAAAACATCACATTGGGAATCACTTGTGGTTAATTATTGGCTATGAAAATTGGCATTGGCATTGGAAAAAGGAAAATGGAAATAAATGGCAATTGATTCAAAAACTAAAGGAAAATAAGAGAAAATGAAGATGACGAGACAAGAATATGCATGCAAAGGAAAATGAAGGAAATTTAAGGAAAATAAAATAAAAGGAGAGAGAGAACATTATATGACTCTCTTAGTTACTCTTGGTTACACTCTTAGTTACTCATGGAAATTCTAGAATTGAAATTCTCTCTTTGACATTCAAGCAGTCACTTGGAGGAAAAGAGGAAAGAGAGCACTTGGGCATAAGCAAGAAAGAAATAAAGCAAGGATCAAGAAAAGGAAAGCAAGGGAGCACAAGAAGAAGATTGGAAGAGCAACTACAACCAGTGGATTTTGTAGGTAATGGTTGCATGTGTGATTTCCATGTTGGGATTTGAATGTGTGGTGCATGCATTTAGTTTACATGATTATCTTTCTATCGTTGGTATGGGATTGCCTAGAATGACAATGTGTTCAAATTTTCCTTTCCATTTCTTGGATAGCCATAGTGTGTTGGGATTCATTTCTAGTTGAGCTTTGGATTGTCGATGGATTTAGATCTAGTTGAGGTGGTCTCAAGAAAATCCCAAGGGTTGGGGTTGGAGATGGTTTTCTTCGGGAAACCCTTGACAGGTGGGTGGAAACAGGAAAATTCCTATGGGTATGGTGAAGAAATCCCTAGGCATCCTAGCTTAAGCTAGTTTTGGTGATCTCTGTTGGCAATATGATGTAGAGTGTTGTCCTTGATGGCAACCTACTTGATAAAGTTGATGGAAACCTACTTGATGAAGTTGTCCTTGATGGAAACTGATTTGTCCTATTTTTTAATGATGTAAATCTGATGTATCTACAGAGCAGTTCAGATGTAATGGAGAAAGGAATTCCTGTAAGGGCCAGAGAAATGATGAAAATGGTATGTCACAAAGCATACGCGGGTTTGTAACAGCCAAGTCGCATATGTACGCGGATTAGTACATCCCAAGTCGCGTATGCCCTTTTGCACTCCAAAATTACAATACCAAGGGGCATTACCATGGTTTTGGCACACAGTTTTGAGCGTTGTATGGTTTATTTGATTCCGTCCAAGAATACCATCGGAAGTGGTGTGGTTTTGGCTCATGGTATTGGTAAAATCTAAATCTATTTAAGGAGAAGAAGATCATAGTGCAAGGTGTGCATGAGTAAGGGTTGTTGATGAATAAATATCTCTAAGGAATATCTGCATAGATGAACTCTGTTCTTAACTGATAGATCTGAATCTAGGATGCACCCATGGATCTGAGGATGGTTCAAGATCTCTAGATCTGATGATGATGAATCTCTAAGATGATCTGCAGAAGAAGAAATGGTGAAGATCTGGCGCAAAGTCTGTTGAAGATAATGAAGAAATCTGGGTAAGTTTATAGATCTGATCTGTTTTGCAAAGTTTTCATTTACAAATCTATACGCTAGTTTGTCTCGGCAAAAGCGCGTGTATACGTGGGTTCTCTTACTGAAAAGCGCGTATAGGGTTTTCTGGAGAACAAAATACACATAAGTATACGTGGGTTGGTGTGCAAGAAAGCACGTATGTACGTGGCTTCAGTAAAGCAAAGTAGCATATGCTATTTGAATTAATGAAAGATCAGGGTTGAGTTTGTATCTGCATATCTATTCTGAAGTCTGGGTTAGTTCTGATATACTGGTAATAGTGGTCTCACTGTTCTATTTGAAGTATTAGGCAAAGTATGTTTGTTGATGTTATGTAAAGGGTTGTGTTGAAGCTATTTGATCCAGTATGAAAATTGATGAAACGTGGTCTGCAGTGGATCTGAGGGTTGAAGCCTTCAGTATGAAAGTAGAAGCTTTTTACCAGTAGAAACTGGTATTGAAATCAGGGGGTAGAAGCTCCCTTCCAGGAGAAGCTGGTAAACAAGATCAGAGGGTTGGAGCTCCCTTCCAGTTGCAGCTGGAAAACGAGAGAAGGTTGCAGCCTTCTGCAGGTAGAAGCCTGCGTACTGGTATGAGTCTGCATCAGTACTATGTTGTAAAAGGTTTTCTATATAATAAAGATTGAAGACAGTGACGACAGCAGCGGTGGTTTTCTCCCGAATTGGGTTTCCACCTTAAATATTGGTGTTCATGTGTGTGATGCTTTATTCTTTCGATTACTGTTCATAACTTCTAACCTGATACATAACTGATAAATCTATTTAGAAGACTGCTTCTGAGAATTTCTCTAAATCTGGAAAGTTAAATTAGTATACGCGAGTTTCCTTCTGCATTTCCGCGTGCATATGCTAGTTCCGTTCATAAAAACCGCGTATGGAAATCTGCTTAAAGAAAAAGTTGAATTTATGTTATAAGCTCTAAATACTGATTCACCCCCCCCCCCTCTCAGTATTTTTCCCAACAATCTCTGGATTGGTTTAGATGAGATCAATGTGGCTTGAGGGTGGAGATATTTTACCCTAGGAGTCCATGTCTAGTTATTTTTTTGTTTATCCCATGAGATCCCACATTCATGCTTGTAATATGGCATAAGGGTGATTGGGATGAAAGAAAGATTTTTTTCAATCCCAATATATGGTCGGGTGGTACGTGGAAGTCCCTGGCTTGGTTGGATTTTTCATTTATTATTATGTGTTTATTCTTATTGAGTTTAATGATCATAAGTACTAGTTTAATTATGATTTTATCACTGGTTTTTCATGGTTCCATTATGGTTAAATGTTGGTTACATGCATGGTTTATTTCTCATTATATGTTGTGCTCTTGTATTGGATCCATTCCATGGTTTGATGGGATATTGATTATTTTATATCAACGCATGAGCTAATGTATGTCATTGTAGATAGTAAGAGAGGTAAGTAATCCTTCTTGATGAACATCTAATGAAAATAATGAAAGTAGTTAACAAACTATGCATCTATGACTTACAGGTACCATAGTCACAAAGTGTTTGTAAAAATGAATAATATGTGTAGGGAAAGTTAGTCCCCACTTCCGAAACTGAATCTTTAAAGTTTGGTCATTCATAATAACTATAAGCTCATGTTTCTCTTGGTAAGTATATTTCAGTGGCAAAATGTGGGGTGGGGTGTTACAAAGTGCTATCAGAGCATGGTTCAAGATTCATCGGGTGTTGATGGCATGGTTCATAAATTATTTAGTTTATGAATCAAACAATGTGTTGTAGTTTCTATGTAAAAGGTGCCAGAATAGCATGTGGGAGAAATTATTCAATCCTCGTTGTAGCTAGCATGCAATATTATTTATTGCAATGATATGATTTTGTATAAATTAAAGGGATGTGAAAGTTAATGTGCATGTGGACATGGAAGGATCAATGAGTACACTCGATTTCATTTTCATTATAAATTTTCTTTTGTGGAGTTTCAAAACCTAAAATTCTATCCACATTGAGTGTAAATCCCATTGATAATGTGGTTAAAATATTAGATATTGGTTCACAATATTTTAGGAATTATGATATGAGGAAGATGACCCTCCTGAACACATCTTTAAACAAATCATGTTGGAATTTACTCCACAATTTATATTTTGTTAGCTTCCAAAAGTTAAAAATTTTTCCACATTGAGGGAAGATCTCGTTGATCATGTGGTAAAAATTTCAGATATTGGGTTGCAATATTTTATGAGATATGAGCAGAGGAAGTTCAGTCTTTTGAATGCTCCTAAAATCAGGCCTCAAACATGTCATGTTGGGATTTATGTTATAAAATTTCTTTTGGGTGGTATCAGGAGCTTAAAAATTGTCCACGGTGAAGGGAAATTCCACTTATATTTTGGTAAAAAAATTTAGACATTTGTTCGCTATAGTTTTGTCCAATAATCACACACCATTAACACACATAAAAACACACAGATTTATACCCAAACACAGTCATGGCCCAAAGGCTTCAGCCTCATGGCCTCCTCACATATTTTCTCATTATTAAAAGAATGTAATATTACAATTAAATAGATGAGGAGACTGTGTCTCAAGATAGTGCATTCTATCTTGGACACTTTGGTTGAGACAATTTCTCAACCATACACACACCAATCTAGGAGCTACCTAAACTAACTCCTAACTTACAGGAACAACCCAATCTAGAGAGTTAGGCATAAATTCCTAACTTTTAATATTTAATTTATTAATTTATTTTGAATTTATAATTTTTTATGAGAGAGGCTAACATTCCCCCCTTCAATGATAAACCAAAATAAGAATGAGGAACCATCTTCCAAGTTCTCATGTTGATCCTCAAAAACATTTCCTGAAAAAACCGCCAAAGCTGGATGCTAAAAAAACTGCAATCTGAAGAGACCATGAGTCAGCTGCATGTCTGATCCATCTCTAGATTTCGCCTGACAAATCCATCATGTGCCAAGTTGCAAAAGGATCCATCTGTCCTTTGCATGAAATCAACATCCTTTGTCCACTGCCAATTTTTTTTTAATGCCCACTGGCTGATGATGTCAAAAACAACTCACTGTTTCTTTTGCTGTGTTCAAAATTGCTCACTACTTCTTTGCTATCGACTTCCAACTGGCAAATTTTTTTATTCCCACTGCCTACTAAAGATTCCCATTGGTTGCTTTTGCTGGTTTTGTCAAGACTTTCAGTATAACAACCACCGTCAATTTCATTGACATTTTCCCCGTTTTTTCAGCTGAAAGGAGAGACAATCCTCTGGAAAGTATTCCTGAACTCCCCCCTTCAGGGGTAGGAGTGGTGCGCTGGTGTACTCCCCCGTTCAATTGCATGAGAGTACCTTCTTCTTTTCACTATCGGCCGCACTAGGTGTGATTGCATTCGGTTGTAGAACTGATACATTCTTTTGAATGTGGACGACCATTCTCAAGGATCAATCCATTCATAATTTATCTTCAATCTGGTTGATTTTTGTTGGTTGCAGCATTTCTCTGACGAATGATTTGGCTTGCCACAATGGTGACAAGGATGGAGATAAAAACACTGATCTTCCATATGATTAGTTCTTTGACAATGAGGACATTTCGGTTTGACTTCAACTTTGGGTTGCGTGCATTTCTGTTTTTCTGCAACTTTCTAAGAACATGTTGAGGTGATTTGTTCAAGAAATCCTGCACTGAAAAACTTAATGGACTTTGAATAATATGGGATATGAAATTTGGTGTCATCTTTGACATATCCCAATCCTCGTTGATTTCTGTTACTTTGTATTTCTTCCCATGGCTTGATGATTGGTTTGGAAGAAAGTTGAACTTGAACAACTTCGACACTTGATGTTGTTTGGATGAATGACTTAGAATCATCTGTATCTATATGGTTTAAATACTTGGAAGCATCAATCTTCTCTTGAAACTCATTTCTATGTAGTTGCGATTCCAGTTGAAGGAACTCAATCGTTTCATTTTTTCTATTGTAGATGCCATGAAATTTCAGCAAGAGTTGCTTTGCTTATTTGCACTGTGTCTTCAACACTTGAGAGGATCAAATTGTGAATAATTTGTAACAATTGGATGTGTTGTGCCACATTAACTCGCTCACTTGAATTCAGGCTCACTTGTCTTGAACTGTCTTACTTGATTTTAACTTTGTTGGATTGAATACGCTCGCTTGATGTTAATGACACGCTTGCTTGCTTTGTTGCTTGAAGATCACATTTTCTTGTTTTGGGTCACTTGATTGAGTTTATCACACTCGCTTGCTGCAGAATTTTCTTTATCTCTTGGTGAAACTTGTGTTTTCTTGTTTCACGCTCATTGGAACTCACGCTCGCTTGTTGTAGATTTTAACTTGCTTTATTATTGTTTGAATAATAAATTTACTTGCATTAGAATTGAACTCACTCGCTTGCTTCGATTGTTGCTACAATGAACTTCACGCTAGCTCGCTTGATGTTATTAAATTTGTACTGACTTGATGGAACTTTCTTGAATGAATACTCATGCTCACTTGCAGGAGAGGTGAACTTGTTTTTTTGGTTGTTTTAGAGTAAAAACTCGTGCACTTGATGTACTCACTGGATTGTGCTTTAAAGGAAGGGTATCGAACACTATCGAAAATGCACCCAAAAAGCTTACAATGATTTTAATGACTCACTACAATGAATTCACTTTGACTTAATTTGACTCAATTCAAAAACTTGGGTGTCGGTTTCAAACAAGAATGCACCCTTACAATTCAATGCAATTTGAATTTGATTACAAGTTCTTAAATTTATTTGAAAGAATGTTGATGTAGACTGTGCTTTGAAACACATTAACTTGATTGTATTAAGTGAATTTTCTTGTTGAGGTAGAATGCTGATATTGACAATCTTTGATTATGTGTTGTAGTGGCACAAATGCATGTGTTGAGTTTAATTATACTTCCTTGTAGCTACTTCGTTACAAGTGTTGTGCTTGCTTGCATTGAACTTTATGTGTCTGTTAAATGAGATCATTTATGTGTCAAAACTAGACACAAATCATAAGCAACATCATGAAGCATGCACCATCATCAACACACTCTTCGTGTACCTAAGATCGCCTTATTCAATTTCGGGCGGATCTATGACACAATCACCACAAAAAATATATGCTTTATTAAAATTTGGAGTACATAATCGTGCAACTTCACAACATCGTCGTGGAATCAAAGTTCCAGAACTTCTTGGAAGAAAAATGTCTTCAAAAACTCACTCAACCTCCTACAAAAATAATCTTTCCTTTGAAAAACTGATCACTCCAAACTTTAAAAAAAAAAATTACCATATCACTCTGCACCTTATCTCTCCACATTACAAAACTTTAAAACATCCTTATTACAATCTTCACCTTATGAAAAAATAAAAATATTCTCCTATCCAATGCACTTGTCTTCCAAAGACTTGATGGCTTAGAAATGAAGATACCCCAATAATGAGTCAAAACTTATCTTGGCACTCATTTCCTTTTTCTTTGCTTAGAATTTTTGGGCACTTAAATTTATAATCATTTCATAAAGTCATATCCAATCCCAAAACATAATTCCATAAAAATAATGCACAATAGAAAAAACATATAATACTCATTCCACTCATTATATCTCCTCCAACTTATTATCTCTCATGAGCTTTACACCCATACGTATCCTCATGAAACATATGTAATTTAAATGGCATATATTTTTAAAATTATTACATGCATCTTTTAGATTAAATGACTTTAATGAAATTAAATGAAATCACTTGTTGCCTTCTATATTTTATAGTTTATGCGTGGAAAATAACAATACACTATTCCATGAGTGAGAGGAGGATCAGTAACCATTCACGACCTCTCCGTTGGCATTGTCTTCTGTGTTCAAGCTTCTTTTCTTCCACGAAATGACTCGTGCCATGACATCTCAACTGTTGTCACTCCGTTTGGTGCTCAGACATTGTCGTGGATGCGTTATTATATGCTTCCCTTCGGCTGGAGCTGGTAAATATTATACTTACTTCATGTAATCAACGGTGTCACTTGCTTCAAAGGACGCAGAAGTGGACATATCACACAATTTTTGCACAGAGAGCGAGGGTTCAAAGTTCCTCTTCACGACCTCAGAAAATTATTGTGGTGGCTTTCGCCTCATTTCGACAACTAGGTGCAACTTTGTTTCATACCGGAGACTTCCAATATTGACTCTTCTACGCAGTAGTTAAAGGTATTCCATTAAATCTAGACTCCATGAAATTTTAATTCCCATGAATTTTTACACAATGCAACAAAAAAAATCATTTCTTCAACGTCTTCGCGTTTTTATAGTCTCACCTTCTTCATTAATGCAACCTCATAGTCCTCTTCATGCGGGGTCATAAAAAAAATTTCCACAGTTCTCACACTATGATACTCCAATGCTCCACAGCTCAGGATGGTTGATGTCTGCAATGTTTCAATGTTTTTACTTGTAGTTTCCTCATGGCACACAAATCCACCAGAGCACTAGAAACTTACATTTTTAACTAGTTGATCACGACCCTTGTTGATACTGCTAAAAATACATAGCTCTACATAGTTACATGAATCAATAAACAAACTCTTTTTACTAATTGGCTCATCCAATCTACACGAACTGGCCAGCTCCAAATCAACAACAAAAATTTCTCCTCAACCCCCAGATCGCTTCTCCTCAGCCGCTTCTCCTTCGATCTCACTGTTCTACGCTCCATGCTTAAATGACAATCTCCATAGCGCACCACTCAGATCTCACTATTCATCACAGAAACACAACCCATGTGCAATCGGGTCCAGTGACAGAGATGAGACACGCAGGCCACATCACACAATACTATTTTTATTTCCCAGTGCTCAAAATGAGAAGGGAAAGGCCCAGAACCATAATGCTCTGATACCATATGTTAAATAATCACACACCATTAACACACATAAAAACAAACAGATTTATACCCAAACACAATCATGGTCAAAAAGGCTTCAGCCTCACAGTCTCCTCATCTATTTAATTGTAATATTACATTCTTTTAATAATGAAAAAATATGTGAGGAAGCCGTGAGGATGAAGCATTTTCGGCCATGATTGTGTTTGGGTATAAATCTGTGTGTTTTTATGTGTTAATGGTGTGTGATTATTCAACAAGTTTAGGAGATATGACCAATGGAATTCAACCTTCTTGAATGCTCCTAGAATTGTGCACCAAATACTATTGTGTTGGTAATTTTGTTATAACTTTTGATATTAGAGGTTCCAAACGTTGAAACTTGAACCATAGTGATGAAAAATTGCATTGATAATATGGTTCAATTTACATAATTGTATTTCTACATTTTAAGAGATATATTGACTCATTCGCTATATTATTTTTCCTGCAAAATGTTTGATGAAATGCTTAAATGGTTTAATGATTCATTGCATACAAACTATTTTATAAAATTGCCCAATGAGTATGTTGTTTTTGTTTAGGGATAGTATTTTTATGTAATAATATTTTTGTAGCTGATATATGCTTATTTGAATGCAAAGAGTTTGTTATATAAGTTTGCATGTAAAGTGTTTGAAGAAATTCTTAAATGCTAATGTAATAGTATAGTGGTTGTTTGAAAAAAATGAAATAGTATGGTAATTGTTTGAAGAAGATGTTTTTTGTGTATGGGATAATATTTTTATGTGATAATATTTATGTAGTTGATCAATGCCTATTTTCATGCACAGAATTTGAAAATTTGCATGCAAGGAATTTGAAAAGTTGCCTGTAAAGGAATGGAAAAGTGGCATGTTTTCAAGTGGAATAAGTGAAATGTTTTTCATTAATATCATACAAAATGTATGAGAAATGAAAATAAAGTTTTGGAAATTGTGGTTAAATTTAGTAAATATTTGGAGATCTCATTTCCATAATTGAACATTAGAGATCAGGCCATTATAGTAGTTGCCTCCTTCTACCTTATTGTGGACCATGTATAGTAAGGGGGTGTGGTTACAAGTTGTTTGAATGTTTGATTAAGTGATGATATGAGTATGTGCCTATAATATTATATGAAGGAATGATATTTTCTTAAGATGGTTGTACTAACACAATATGTGCCAAGACAATTGATATGAACTTGAGTGCAAGTGGGTGCTAGTTGTAGCACTATGGCTAATTATTGTGAGTTTATTACAAACCATGACATCGATATTATTATTGTAAAGGATGATTTCAAATTAATAGACACAATGTCTTGATATTTGGAACATGTTCCTAACATGTTTGAACAACTGCGAAGCAATGTGCTTGGTATTAGCATAACAAGGTAACAATTTATTTGTTCATATAACTAAAAATTGGGTGAATGTGATAGCACATAAAAAGACTCAATTGAAGTGAGGTAAAAAGGTAAAAGAAAGGAATTTGGGGAGAATTCCTTTGGCTACATTTGGAAATCACACTTCCAAATGAATGAGTTCTCTGCATGAATACAAGAAGTTTTCTTAACCTTGATTTTGATTGAAATTATGTGGATATGTGATATATTCATGACCATTTGAAAGGTTGTTATATTAAGGCTAATATTTGATATAAGAGGCTTATTTCTAATATCTTAAATGCATGAGATAATGCTACATGATGCAAGGAATTGTAGGGAAAAATAGATTTCCATAAAATCTTGAAGAAGGCTTGAGTTGAGCTTTTATTTTTGAACCCTTGGAAGCACTCGGAAATCATTGGGATTGATTTATGGTGTTTGTTGAAATTTTTGTGCTTTTGGTGTTTCATGATTTATTTGTGCTTTATTTACGATATTTATTGTGATTGGTGCATGAACATGCCACTTTGTCTGTGGTGTTGTTTTGTAGTTTGGATTTATGGTTTTCTTCATTTTTTCTCTTGTATTTTCCTTTTATGTTTTGAGGGTATTATGAATTGGTTAGGGTAAAGAGGAAAGTGTTACACAGTAATTTGTCACCGTCCCTACCATTCCCCATCCCGCACAATGGAGGACCCATTATGTGACCTGTGAACACTGACATGCCTTGAAAACATCATCAATGCATCCCTCTGAGTATGAGCTTCATTTCCCCTTGAGACATCTCCTTGCAAAATCCATGAAAAACAACTCTTTTTGCATTGGCGCGGGTAGACAGTTGATCTCCGCTGTCAATCTGTAGAGGTGCCATGAGCTCTGTCATAGAGCAGCAATCGCGCCACCCATTTTAGGGACTGTTTTTTAAATATGGATGGCGGAAGTTGAGTTCAAACAAACTCACAACCATTGCCTATCTTGAGTTGGGAGGTTTGGCTGCGGGAGTTCTATGGAAGGGAAGTGGTTTTGCCACCTTCTATGGAACCTTCCTTGTTGATAGGGCCAATCCCATAATAATAGGGATCCCAACTCCCTGCTTCCCCATCTATAAAAGCTTGCTCAGATCCATGGCAAGCTAGTCTTGAAGTGCTGAAGCTTTGCATCTCCCTATTCCCAAGTGCCTTTGTGCTGTAAAGAATCCCTTCTTTACATACCACAGTGTTCATGGGGGCCATTGTTACGAGACTGCGGAGAGGTTTCCCCCTCCTTGGCGAGCTTTGCGGGGAACGTGGACGGCTGGAGACCACATTGAAGAGGCTGCAGCGTCGGAGCTTAGTTGTAACTTCTGTTCGTTTATCATTTAATAGATGACTATGATTATGGTTCCACTCTTTTTCCATCATGTTAATGCGAGTAATATCTTTTAAATGGAGTGTTTGAATTACGTATGCGGTTCCTATGCTTTGTATGCATTCGTTTCTTACGTAGTGCGGGTGTTCATCACGGAGATCGTGGAAGGATTGTGATGCGGGAGCTGAGACGGGGACATCTCTTCTTCGGATCTGGCGTTGGAATCAGTGCGGCTCTTATCCCAAGTCTTTCATTCGTAACTAGGAGCTTGTACGTCTCATTGTTTTGTTTGTTGCTAGACTTTCTTTGGAGCTGTGGGGATGTCTCTGTCCGCGAGTTTACCTCCTCAACAAATTGGCGACCATACTGGGGATCGTCCGGTTTTCCTTGTCCCGTTTATGATTGGTTCGCTTTGATTGTTTCTCCTTGCTTGATGAACCTTCTGGGTTTGATTCTTTCACTATTTTAGCTTCTTGGTTTGCTTAGCTTGTATTGGTCTACTTTCAGAGTAGCTTGTTTTTTAATTTTTATTGAAGAACTCGACTGGCGCGGGTTTTAACCCGACAGTCGCGCCACTTGGCGCCTGTTTCATTTGTCTGTCTCGCGCCAATCGGCCTCTGGCGCCAGTTTCAAGGCCACAGTCGCGCCACCCCTGTGACTTTTTGAGTTTTTTCATTTTTTGGCTTTCTGAGCTTGACCAGTACTTTTCTTCTTGATTTTCTGATTGTCTGAGTGTGTTGGAGTCTTGTTTGGCTGGAATTCACCGCTATCCTTTGGTTGTTTTCCTTTGTCTATCGATTTCACGATTTGAGCCCTAGGGCATCTAGTGGCTTAGTGAATCGAGCCCTCCTTTGGAGTTTTGGTGTCTTGATTGTCCTGTCAACTTGTTGATTGATTCTCCACGCTCTCTTACCAGTCTTTGATTGTTTTGCTGCGTCTTTTGAGTGATTTTTCATTCCTTCATTCAGAATTCGTTTGCCTTGCTTTGGACCTAGATCACATGGTCCATCGGAAGTTTTCGAGTCTTTCTTTGCTTTGAGAGACTTTGGGTCGATTTAGAGATTTGGTTGCTTGCTTCGTTGAGTGAATGTTGTTTGCTTCGCTCTCTTAGATATCATTTCTCAAATTGTTCCTTTTGTTTTCAGTGCACATTAGCCATTAAACATTGAAAATAAAAAAAAAAATAATCTCTTTTGCTTTTGTTAAATTAGTGCAAATTGTGATCTTTTCCATATCGCTAGTGATTAGTGTTTGAATGAAAAGTGTTCAATTGCATTAGTTGCATTAGGGACATTCTTGTTTGTATTCCGTTCATTTCGTTTGAATAAAAGCTCTCAACTCTTATTTAACTAGTTTTCATCGAACGAAATGTTGCACCGTGGCATATAGCTTGCATTTAGGAGTCTTTCGAGACACTACATACGATAGGGCCTGGAAATTGAAACTTAATTGAAGATCAACCGTAAAATTTATTCAATTAACCTAAGGCAACATTGGAACTTAACGAAACACATTTAGAAGGTCTAGGCTAGAGACGTGTTCCGGCGTCGTTAAACCTAGCAGCTGTCGTTCGCCTGTTGGCTTTAGACAGCGCTAGTACGGACTTGCGCTCCCCGTACCGTCGCGTACATAAAGGGAGACCCCTCTAGGTTTTCAATCCTTTATCCACAGGAAGCCGAGTCTGCCGCCCTATACCCGTGATACACCGAACACAGCATTCGGGGAGACTACCTGCACGTACGGAAAGTCCTTGGTCGATTTCTGTTTCATTTTTTGAAACCAAGGTGTATATTGCAGTTCACGGATATTTGGTACACCCTTTGTGCCTAGTTTTTCCTGAGTAGTCATTTGGTCTTTTCTGACTCCCTAAACTTGAAAAGACCGTCAAGCGCTTGTCCTTTCACGCTTGTATCAACTCTGAAAGAGATAGAGTCATATTTTTATCGTTTCTCGACTCTTAAAACATGAAACGGTAGAATTTGTTTATTTTCCAATGTGGTAAAATCAATCTCCCACGATTACACACCTGTTTAGACGTTTCTTGTGACTGTTTGATCGTGTGTCTTAACTCGTTTTCAGCCCGTGTGTGGTTTTAAGTGTGATGGCAACTTTTTCAGAGTTCACCAACCAAGGAATCCCCTCAGAAGGGAATCCTGGTCATTTTCCTCCTTTTGGAAATGTTGGTGCTCCTTACATGGCGACGTTGTCCCTTCCTGGGTTAACTGTTGGGTTGCCTGTTTGGTTGTTCTCAACCTCTGTTGTCCCGAATAACTCCGCTACTGTTCAGTCAGTTCCTCCGATGGAACAACATCATGTTGATTCCAAGGTGGACCTCTCCCCTTCTTCGCCTGTTTCTGCGTCCTCATCTTCTACTTCGCCTGGTGAAAGTCTGGATTCAAGTAACCAGGTGGCTAAGAAGAAGAAGAAGAAGTCTGATAAGAGAGAGGATAAATGTACAGCTACTGTCCCTAAGGAATCTCCTCTTGATAGTCCTTCCAACCCTCCTCGGAAAGTCAAGTTCCCGTGCATGTTGTGCACGGAAGACCATCTGCTTCGAGACTGCCCTGGCATTCCCAAGGTGCTTGAAGCATGGTCCAACGGCCGCCCACCGTTGGCTTTGGCTTCCGGGAGTCAAGTTGGGGGCACGTCTTCGGCTGCTGTTGATAAGAACTCTAAGAAGCAGGGTAAGATCACCAATCCCTGTAAGTTGTGTGAAGGGCACCATGCCATTCACCTTTGTCCTTATATGGATGAAGCCAAACAAGTTTTGGCCAACTCGACCGATTCTACACCATGCCTTCCACCTGGTTATAATCGGCTTTCTGTGAGTCCTCTACCAGTTGGTCCGACGATCGGTCAAGAGTCATCCTTGGTCGATCCCACTCCCCCAGAAATTCAAATTCACGAATCCGTCCCCGACCAACCATTTGTCGTAGGATCGGTTGAACTGGCCCCGTCCGTGGTACACCAGCTCTTTTCTGTCGAGAGTGGATCTCACACCCCTCATGTCCTTCTGGTCTCTTCAGATTCTTCAGACTTGGAGAAAGATTCTCCTGTCCCTGTGCTTTAAGAAGCCACTCCTCCGCCTCCCATAATGGAGGCTCCAGAGGATATTCCTCCCGCCTTCGAGATGGAGGTCATGGAGGAGGCTTCTGCTTCCGTAACATCAGGGGAAGACCTTCGCATTTCGATGGTAGCCCCTCCAAGTAGTTTGGTCGCTTCCTTTGACTGGAATCGATTTGCAGGATTTCGCCTTCCGTCTTATGTGCCTTTCGAGATCACAGTACAGGCTCTTGGTCTGGTTGTACCCAGCACCATTATAGATGAAGGTGCGTCTGTTAGTATTCTGTCTTCAACTACCTGGCAAGCTTTCGGTTCACCACCGCTTGCGCCTGTTACGCAGAATCTGTTGTCATTCAATAGAAGGACCAGTCAACCGTTGGGGATCCTTCCAAGGTTACCGATTACTTTGGGAGGCAAAACCGTCCATATGGATGTGATGGTCGTTCCAGGCCCCTTGGATTTTCATCTGCTCCTGGGGCGCGATTACACCTATGCCATGGGAGCGCTTGTCTCCTCCCTTTTTCGTGTGGCCTGTTTTCCACATGAAGGACGGATTGTGACCATTGATCAGCTGTCGTTCTTTGGTCCCAATGTAGCATCTGGTCCGCCATCACCCCCTCCTGGTTTTTATCCACCCGTTGTATCTGCTCCACCACAGGTCAACTATGTGGCTACTTACCCCGTGCCTGTGCTCAGTGATGATGCCGTAGTGCATAATGTGCTGGGGGCATTGGGTCCTGACTTCCAGGATGTTTCCCTTCCATCAGGAGTGGAACTCTTGGAAGCACCGCCTTCTTGTTCATTTTGATGTAAGTCGGTTAGAGCATGGTTTCCTCCCTGGGTCAAGCTCTTTAAAAAATGAAACTAGGATCTTGGAGCATGGTTCCTCCACTTGTGTCAAGCTCCTAAAAACAATGAAAGAAGCTGTTCGAGGATAGTTCTTTTAAGTGTGTCAACCTCGTTAAAATAATGAAACACAAGCATATTCAATTCGAGTTTTGTCAGTTTCAGCTCAAATCTCGTGTGTGTTCAATCTTCACTCCATTTTCAATCGAGTGAAGCTTGGGGGGCATGTGCCTCGATTTGAGACAACATGCTGGGGGGCATGCCCGTCTTTATTATTATCAAGCATAGTTTGTGTTTTAAGCTTGCGTAAAAATAAAACTCGTTTCAAGCATAGTTTTCATATGTGTGTGTTCATGTGTGCTTTTAAGCTTGCGTAAAAATGAAATGTGTGATTAGATGCATTGTGTGAATGCATTTCGCATTGGGTCGTTTGTTATGTAACTGATACATCAGATTACATCTGTATTAGACATTTGCATGACATATAGAAAACATCATCACATGTAAAGAAATATCCATCCAAAATAGTCATATGTATATATATATATGTGTGTCGAAATGTTTGCACAGTGTGCGTCACATAAAACTCAAAAAATAGGTGTGGCATAAATCCTAGAGACTAATCCGCATGGTGCTCATGATAGCACGTCACTGCACGCACTAGCCGCCTCAGGATTCGGTGGAGCCGGTTTGGAACTCCCACCGTATGGCGCTGGTACTCCATCGGTACGTCTGACAGCCGGGCATAGTCTGGGATCCCATGGACGATCCCCTCGAGGTTCTGAACCAGTGCCTCTCCTCCGGTACCTTCCCCCTGGATCTCAGGGGCGAGTTGTGTCCTCCGGAAGATAGGAGACATCCCGGCTGGTCTCTCAGGTCCTACATCTGCATTCATATATAATTGTGTTAAGTCAAGTGTGTATTAACAAAAAAAACATATAAACATAAAATCAAAATATGAGGTCTTACCCAGCTCTTCGTCCCAGTGGTCTCCTTCTGGTAGCGGGAGATCCGGGTCCCCTGTAAAGTCAGTTCCCGCATAGGGCCAATCTTCCACAACGATCAGTTGGCGCCTTATCCATCTGAAGAACTCGGGCTTCCAGGACATCTGTTGCCCGCCTCCAGATCTGGGCATCAGTGCTGCCCAGCGAGCCATTCTCGGCTCTCGTGGTACCGGACTCACCACATGGGCCTCTTGGCCCTGGAAGGTTGGTATGTGTTCCAGAATGAACGATACCAAGATGGAACCATACCCAAACTGCTTCAGTTTGCCCCGTTTGCACTTTGTGAGCTGCCTTTTCATGTTGATCGTGACGGCTGTTGCCCAATCATACAGTCGGGGACCCATGCATTCTGAGGCCAGTAAGATTTGAGTCTTTGTAGCCTCGTGCGGTGCCTGCGATCCGGCAGCCCGCGTAATGGTGTGGAGTACAACTCTCAGTGCTAGATCAGGGATGGTTGAGATGTATACCTTCTTACTCCCTGTTCCTGTTTGTGCCCCACGGCACACCCGCGCCATTACTTCTTCCATCTTTTCCCTTGATGTCTATCTCTAACAAGACAGTGGACTTACTCTGCGGATAATCCAAGAACGAAATAAATGTCGCTGACTCCAATTCCAACACCGGTCTCGTATTCGAATACTTGGTCATTTTCATCCCGCAGGTTGATCGTATATTGAGGAGCTAGGCCGAGCTCGTAAGCATGGCGTGAGGAAGAATTTCTTTAAGCCACAGTCCCTTAGAGCATTTATGCAATTCTCATTTTGCATGGCCTCTTCGTCCTCATCTCCGTGTTCCCGTTCCTTCCATTCAATCACCATTCTGACTGTTTATCTGCATTCACATGGTCCAAAGCCCCTAATTAGATCTTCTGTGAGCTTAAAAATTCAAGAAATTTGGCATAAATAGCGGAATTTTAGGCGGAAATTTGGGTTCCAGCGCCGCGCCATTATTTGCCGACAAGCCGCGCTTTCATGTGGCGTGCCCTTGGTAAAAATAGCTCGCTGGCGCGGTCCGTGCTCCGATACCCGCGCCTACTTCTGGGCCCCGCCCTAAAATTTCAAAGGTGCTCCTTGGAACAGTTCTAAGGGGAAATCATTAAAAAATGCATGAAAAGAAAGAGAAAAGGAGCGCCTCGTACCTGTCACAGACGAGACGCTGAATGGTTGCCTGGATTGGTCGCAATCACCGTCAGAAGATTCTGCTCCAAATGGACCACTGTTGCTCTCCACAAGGTAAATAGTAAAAAGTAATTTTATTTTTTACCATTAGACATATTTATAACTTTTCGACGTCAAATGAGCTTTAAAAGTTATTTTTTGTCAAATATTTGCATGTATTATGTCGAAAATGGATTTTACGCTTGTTGGGTATGTGCAGCGGCAGGTTTTTGCGACTTAAAAGGTGGACACGAGTTATATTTTATACTTTTTCGGACTCGGTAAATACACGAAAAAGTCACTCTGGAGTCATCTTTCAGCTCTTTTCTGACTCTCTAAATATGAAAAGATCGCCGAGGCCCTTGTCGTTTCGATCTCGTTAAAATGGACACGAATCGACATTCACCCCGTATAAGTTTAACCCTTTTTCGGGCTGGGCTGGATCGATTACGAAAAAGGAATACCCTAGCCTATCGCGACTAGGAGGTTTTCCCGGATATTGTTTTCTACCTTTTCGGATCCGGGGAACTATTTACGAAAAGGGACCTGTGGAGTTTTCTTTTCCGCTGTCTTTTCAAACTCTCTAAACATGAAAAGACGCCGAGTTCTTCCTTTGTCAGACTCGTTAAACCTTGATGACATTGGATTCCGTCGAAATGACGTTCTCCGAGTTTCTCCTTCCTAGGACTCGTTAAATGCACTAGGATGGATTCGCCCGAAGGGCGGACTTATATTACAAGCATATGCTATCTCCTTCAAGCTTGTTATCAAAAATAATTGGGGTACTCGCCAGAAATGGTGGGGGAAAAATGGAACCATCGTCGTTGTCGTCGGCAGTATGTCGCTCTTGAACATGGCACTTGTCCGCATTCGTGTCGGGTTGGGGACATCTCATCTCGTTGCTTCACTTTGCCTCCATGGGTTTGGGTAATCTCTTTTGACCTCTCATCTGTTCACTGCCTCGTCGCCATGACCTCTGATCCGTTGATGTCAAATACTGCCAAATCCACTGTCGTGCCGTTTATGTGTTCAAGAGAAGTTGGCCTCTGCAAATATCAACCTTCCTCTGTTTCTCATATGGTCCCGATTCACAACAAAACATTATGTTCCTCTGTCTCGTGTCGATGATGTGGGAATCATTATGGCCCACCTTCGATCAAGGTCACTTCCCGTCGACTTCAACTCATTATCCAGGAAGTTGGTCTAGAGACTCCTGATGGTACCTTGGAGCCTGCATGCCTCAATGGCAGGTTCGTCGCATTCGACGTGAAGTTTACATCATTGACTTCCGATCGAATGATTCTGCGGGTGTTCGACGTCAACTCATTTATTCACACGCCGTAGATTGTACCCGTAGTACCTTGAGGACCATTGTCATTATTGGTGGTTTCTCTCGCGTCTGTTAACAGCTTTCATCATTGGCTGGTAATCAGACGATGTTCTTGCATGTTCGACATCAGCTCACATATTCACATGCTCGAACTTGTACTTGTTTGGGTCGAGATGGAGCGCAAGACCCTGGATTGTGTCTGTTGTAATCCAGGCCGCGATTGTGGATTATTATCATTATGTACATGACTCACTGATTGGATGGCTGCGACCATACCTGAGTCTATTTGTTTGATCTTAGTTGGATGGCTGCGCCCATACCCTAGATCCGGATTATAGCATACTCTGTTCGGATGGCTGCGTCCATACCATAGATATACATCATGTACTTGAGATATCAGTTGTATCTTTCTGTGCAGGTTTTCCGACGGCGGGCCTTCAGTTGGACATGTTCTCGTAAAGCATTTCACCCCTCTCTCTCTCGGGCCTCATGCTTTAGGGGGCATCTGTTACACATTAATTTGTCACCGTCCCTACCATTCCCCGTCCCGCACAATGGAGGACCCATTATGTGACCTGTGAACACTGTCATGCCTTGAAAACATCATCAATGCATCCCTCTGAGTATGAGCTTCATTTCCCCTTGAGACATCTCCCTGCAAAATCCATGAAAAACAGCTCTTTTTGCATTGGCGCGGGTAGACAGTTCAGTGCTCGCGCCAATCAGGGAAATCCTGTAAAGAGGTCGCGCCACTTGGCGCTCTGTCATAGAGCAGCAATCGCGCCACCCATTTTAGGGACTGTTTTTAAATATGGATGGCGGAAGTTGAGTTCAAACAAACTCACAACCATTGCCTATCTTGAGTTGGGAGGTTTGGCTGCGGGAGTTCTATGGAAGGGAAGTGGTTTTGCCACCTTCTATAGAACCTTCCTTGTTGATAGGGCCAATCCCATAATAATAGGGATCCCAACTCCCTCCTTCCCCATCTATAAAAGCTTGCTCAGATCCATGGCAAGCTAGTCTTGAAGTGCCGAAGCTTTGCATCTCCCTATTCCCAAGTGCCTTTGTGCTGTAAAGAATCCCTTCTTTCCCTTAAGGCCCATTCAAGCGAGGAGACCATTGTTACGAGACTCTGGAGAGGTTTCCCTTTCCTTGGCAAGCTTTGCGAGACGTGGACAACCGGAGACCCGTCCGAAGGAAGCTGCGACGTCAGAACTTGGTTGTAACTTCTATTCGTTTATCACTTTAATAGATGACTATGATTATGGTTCCACTCCTTTTTCCATCATGTTAATGCGAGTAATATCTTTTCTGACCGATGTTTAGTTACGTATGCCGGTTCCTATGCATGTATCTGTTCGTTTCTTCTGTGTGCAGGTGTTCATCCACGGAGATCGTGGAAGGAATGTGATCTGCCAGGGCTGAAGGACGGGGACATCTTCTTCTTCAGATCTAGCGTTGGAATTCAGGTAGGCTCTTATCCCAAGTCTTTCATTCGTAACTAGGAGCTTGCGTCATAGCATTGTTTGTTTGTTGCTAGACCCCTGCTGGGCTAGTAGGGATCGCCTCTGTCCGCAGAGGGGATTTACCTCCTCAACAGAAAGCTAATGGAGATCAGGGAGAGCTAAGTGGAAACCAACAGGAAATGCAAGACCCAAATGAAGCCCCAACGCATGAATAAAGGGTAACTGAAGGCAAGAATATGACAACCAGTTGGTTGGTTGGGTCCATGGGGATGAATGGAAAGTGGCAAGACATTTAAGAGAAAGGTAACCAGGAAAGGTAAAGTAAATGGGCTTGAGGTAAAATATGCCTTAGCTAAGTTTGGAACTATTTTTCTCAATGTTGTGCATGCTTTGCACAGATAAAGGAAGCTCTCTTAACCTTGACCATATGAATACTTGTAATTGTGTTTTGATAATTATTATGCTAATATATATATATATATATATATATATATATATTCCATTGTCTGACAGGGTTGTCTAGGATCATTCTTGTGGAAGAATGATTGTTTTATGCAGGTGAATGGCATGAAAATTACTTAGTTTTATGAGGAATCAAGTGGGAAAAGTAGCCCTAGAAGATATATGATGTTAGTATCATGTGGATATGATTTTGATATTATGTGTTTATAAATATTCTTATTTTTTTGTTATGGGCGTTTAATGCTAAAGGATACATTAGAAGAATGAAAGCAGTGTAATTTGTGACATGTTGGGACAAGCATGGATAATGGAAAGAACCACAAAACCAGGATTTGGGTTGTGGATGCACACAATAAATCATGGGAAAGGCACTACATGCAAGGTTTCTTGGTAGAGACAATATGGTCTCTGTATTCTATGATACAATGTGTTGAGTCATATGTATATGTGTAACTGTTATGTGTATGTGGTACAATACCATGTGTATTGTGTACATGTTGTGTTATACACTGTGTGTATGTGTATATGTGAAAGTGTTATGTTGTACACCATGTGTATGTGTATGTGTTGTACAATGTGTTGGGATAGGTAGGTATGGGAATCTCTAGACTTTCTTATTGTTGATATGAGGGTGGAAACTGCATAGTCTCTGGATTCCCTTGTTGTTGATATTGAGGGTAGAGGTGGTGTAGTTTCTAGATTCCCTTGTTGATGATATTGATGGTAGTGGCGATATAGTATTTGGACACCCTTGTTTATGATATTGAGGGTAGAAGCGGTATAATATTTGGATTACCTTGTTTCTTTGGGAAACAAATACTCCATATGGAAGAGAAGAGAAGGCATTGGGTGCTTGCCGAATTTGGAAAGTGATCTAGTGTGTGTATAAAAGGAATAAAGATCAAAGTAATAAACAAATGAAAATTTGAAATATACGTATCAGTATTTTATTCAGTTTTAATTTCAAAATTATGAACATAATCTAGGATTCTGATTTATGATGGTTGAGTTTTGAGGTAACCGAATGTGATATTTATATATATATTGATTTTATTAGGGAGCTAAGTTTACTTGTTTTGAAAAGAATAAAAAATAATTTCTAGTGTCACCTTATTGATGAGCTACCAATAATGTATGATTTGAATTTATAACAATTCCTTTTTAGTCTAATGAAAATTATGTGCTTGGTATAGGAAAGCACGGAAAATTCCCGATTTGGGTGGTTGGAACTGACTGCAAGAGAGTTAAAAACAATATTAAAAAGGAATTGGAGCATGCAACAATATATTGGTAAATAATTCAGGATCAAGGCCATTATGGGACATTGGTGCCCAATAGTGTCCATTGACTTCCATAAGCATGGTATGACCAGTATGATGGTTTTGAGGAAGGGGTATGCCTTGGTTTTTGGACCTTCCAATGCGAGGAAACCTTGCCAAGGGATGGATCGCACAAGGGACTGGAAAGTAGAGAAGGGTATGCTAGGGAACTTGGAAGGTGAGTGAATGCATGGAAGGGGGTGACCGGATTTCTTGAGGGACTGGGAAGAAGAGAAGGAAAGGTGAGGGAATAATTTTTTTTTCATTAATAAAATTGCTGATTGAAATCAGAAGCACATTGGGAGTGTCCTCGGAAAAAATTAGCCAATAAGTATTTACTGAGAACATAAGGAGTGCAAGGGTTGTAGCGCTAGACATTGGAGATAGACTTTGATCTTAGCAGTGGATTCTTGACTTCATGGGAAGGATGTGAATTCTTGGTACTACTTTTGAGGGTGGAAGTGTGAGCCTCTAGATTCCCTTGTTGCTAATGTGGGCATCATATCCTTTTATTTTCTGGTTAAATAAAATGTGCATATGTATATATGTATATTATTGTAAATATTGTATCGCGTTGTGTTTATAAATCTCCATAGACAATATGCTTATTTTTTTATTGAATCAAATGTCCATAAGTATATATGTGTTTTTCATTGTAAATATTGCATTGAGTTGGGTTTATAAAGCTCCATCAGGAGTATGTTTGTTGCATTTCAACGGTTTTCATTGTAAATACTACATCAAGATGTGTTTATAAATCTCCACAAGTAGTATGTTTTTTTGCTTATAAGTGTCATAGAACACCGAGTATGGTGTTCCCTGAAGGGGGATGGGTTTCTAATATCCCCAGGTTAATTTTCCATGTAAATTGAAGGAAATTATAAAGGAAAAATAAGACCAAGGTCATGGGACATATATTCCAAGCTAAATGAGGGGAAAAACCTCAAATTGGGCATCACTTGTGGTTAATTATAAGTTATGGAAATTTTTATTGGCATTGGCAAAAGGAAAAGGGAAATTAATGGCAATTAATTCAAGAAATAAATGAAAAAAATGAGAAAAGGAAAATGAAGAGACAAGAATATGCATGCAAAGGAAAATGAAGGAAATTGAAGGAAAAGAAAATAAAAGGAGATAGAGAACATTCTATGAATCTCTTAGTTACTCTTGGTTACACTCATGGTTACCCTTGGACATTATATCATGAGAATTATCTCTCAGATATTCAAGGATTCACTTGGAGGAAAAGAGGAAAGAGAGCACTTGGACACAAGCAAGCAAGCAAGGATCAAGCAAAGGAAAGCAAGGGAGTGCAAGAAGAATATTGGAAGAAAAACTACAAAAAGAATATTTTGCATGTAATAGGTTGCATGTGTGATTTCCATGCTGGGATTTGAATGCACGGTGCATGCATTTGGTTTACATGATTATTTTGCAATCATTGGCATGTGATTGCCCATATTGACAGTGTGTTCATATTTTCCTTGTCATTTCCTAGATAGCCATGGTGTGTTGGGATTTTTTTTTGTTGAGCTTTGGATTGCCAGTGGATTCAAATACATTTGAGGTGGTCTTAGGAAAATCCCAAGGGTTGGGGGTGGAGATGGTTTTCTTGAGGAAGACCTTCACAGGTGGGTGGAGACAAGAAAATCCATCTAGGTATGGTGAAGAAATCCTAAGGCATCTAATCTTGTGTTATTTTTGGTGATTTATGGACCAGGTTAGGTGAGATCATTATGGCTTGAGGGTGGAGTTAGTTTAACATTTGGATTCCCTTTATGGTTATGTTTTGGTTTATCTCATGAGATCCCACATTCATGCTTGGAATATGGCACAGGGGTGATTGGGATTGAATAAATATTTTGTTTAGTCCCAATCTATGGTCGGGTGGTACATGGAATTCCCTGACTTGGTTGGATTTTTCATATGTTATTATGTGTTGAATCTTATTGAGGTTAATGAGCAAAAATACTCGTTTAATGTATGATTTTATGATTGGTTTTTCATGGTTCAATTCTAGTGACATGCATGGTATATTTCTCATTATATGTTGTGCTCTTGTATTGGATCCATTCCATGGATTGATGAGATATTGATTACTTTATATGAATGTATGCACTAATGCATGTTGTTGAAGCTAGTAAGAGAGGGAAGTAAACCTTATTGATGAAAATTTGATGAAGCTAATAAAAATAATGAACACATTATGCATCCATTAATTACAGGTACCATAGTTGCAATTTTTTTGTAAAAATGAATAATAAGTGCAGGGAAAGTTAGGCCATATTTACATAACGGCAGCTTGGAAGGTGGGTCATTAATAGTAACTCTTAGCTCATGTTTACCCTGGTAAGTATGTTTAGATGGTTAAATGTGGGGTGGGGTGTTACACATGTCCATGTCAGTAGATTTTAATATGTTACCATTGGGATCATACAATGTGCTTTTTAGCATGGAATAGCTAGAAATCCATGAAACTAAAATCAAATGCTACTACAAGTCATTATAATGTCTCAAGAATGAAGGAAAAAGAGTGACCCTATAGGGGATAAGAAAATTGATGACTATCAGGCATATATTAGCGCTACAATGGAAAGGATGTTTCCAAAAAGGATGTGCTTTATATGCGGTTAAGGTGACTAGTGAATCAAAAGATGACGAGGGTAGGATTGAAGAGTAGATGATATTAAGATAATTTATGGTTGTATTTCCTAAGGAAATTCTAGGATTATTGCAAAGAATAGAAATTTATTTCTCCATCGAATTATTTCAAGGATTAACACCAACATCAAAGGATCCATGTTGCATGAACACACTGGACTTAGTGGAGCTAAAATTATAGTCGAAGGAAATGATGGGCATGGGATATATTAGACCTAGTGTGCTGCCCTGGGAAGCCCAAAAACTATTTGTGAATAAAAAATATGGCATTTTGCAGATGTGCATTCACTATATGAATCTAAATAAAACCACAATAAAGAAAAAGTATCCTCTAGCTAGGATTGATGATCTGTTTGATTAGTTGAGAGGGGTTGCAGTGTTCTTGAAAATAAACTTGAGGTCAAGTTACCATCATGTTTCGATTAAAGATGAGGACATATACAATAAAAATTTCATAACTAGAATGGACATTATGAATTTGTGGTGGTGTTTCTTAAAATCACAAATTCTCCATCAACATTTATGTGTCTAATGAATAATGACCCTCAGTCTATATTTGTACAAGCTTGTGTTGGTATTTATAGATGACATATTGGTTTAATTTTAAACAAAGGAAGAGAATGAAGAACATTTGAAAGTAGTATTGCAATTACGGAGAGGTCACAAGCTCTAGTCAAAACTTAAAAATTGTGATTTCTTCCAATCACAAGTTGTTGTGAAACCAACTCCAAAAATAGATGAAAAGAGATATCAACACCTTAGAAATAAGCCACTTCTAGGGGGCAACCTCCAATACATTACATGAATCAATAATTCTTAGATGATATAAATGAAAAAACCTCCTTTCTATATATAGGAGTCCATGGGGCCACAATGTAATCCTAGGCGACCTAACAATAATAATGTAAGGGCACAATAATAACAATATGGGGGTTGCAGGGGTACAACAATAACAATAAGGGGGTTACACTAACAAAAGTAAGGGACTATACTAGTAATATAGGGACCTAACATGCTCCTCTTCTTCAAAAAAGTGTTGTCCTCAACGCTTGAGTAGCTTCGGGTGCTTTTATATAAAATTCTCATCCTCCCATGTAGAATCTTCAGTGAGTAAGTTCTTCCATTTGATGAGATACTCTGAAATTAATCGATTTCGTGGCTATAGAGTTCTTTTTTTCATGACTGCTTCAGGTTCCAATATGGTTTTTCCTTCCTCATCAAGTTCTATAAATATTGTTTGAACTGGAAATTTGTCTCCTATAACCTTTTTTAAGCATGAAACATGGAAAAGTGGATGCACTCGCGAAGAAGCAAGAAGCTCCAATTTGTATGCCATAGTACCAATATTTTGCAACACCTTGTAAGGACCATAGTACTTTGGAGATAATTTATTATCCTTCTTAACTTGCTTGAGGGAAATTTGTTTGTATGGTTGTAGCCGTAAAAATACCCAGTCTCCCACATCAAAACTTCTCTCACTGCGATGTTGATCTGCCTGTTGTTTCATTCGATTTTGTGCCAAATTTAGGTTATCCTTTAAGAGTTGGAGAAATTCTTGTTGATGCTCGATGTGATCCTCTAGTGCTTGAACACTAGAATTTTCCCTTAAAGAAGATGTGATGGATGGTGGATGATATCCATAAAGTGCCATAAATGGGGTCATTTTTGCTGCAGTATGGAAGGAAGTGTTATACCACCATTCAACGAGAGGTAACCACTTGACCCATTGTTCTTGCTTTAAATGGATGAGATAATGCACAAAAGTGTGCATAATTGGTAAGTCTATCAACTACCACCATGATGACACACCTTCCTTCGGACTTAGGTAAACCTATGATAAAATCCATTGAAATATCCTCCCAATGTTGACTTGGAATGGATAAAGGTTGTAGAAGACCCGGGGTCTTAATTGTCTCAACTTTATTTTGCTGGAAAACCAAAAATTCCGCCACAAAATTTTGAATATCAGATTTAAGGCCATCTAAAAAAAATTCTTTCTTCACCCTATGGTAAGTTTTTAAAATCCTAAGTGTCCTCCTAAAGGTGAAGTGTGCATTTCCAAAAGAATATTTTGTTTTAGTTGGGATTTCTTGCAAATATATAAGCGATCTTTGTGCCATAAGGAATCATTTTTCCAACTAAATGTATCAGATTTACTAGGATCTTGCTGCAACTTTTGAATGAGTGTCCACACTTCTTCGTCCTTCTTACATTCATCCCTTGCTTCGGTTATCCAATCTGGTTGGATAATAGAAATGGCACAAACAAATTCTTCCACCTCTTCATCCTTTCTTGAGAGTGCATCTGCAACAACATTTAGATTCCCTTTTGTGTAGATGATTTCAAAGTCATAACCCAACATCTTTGTGACCCATTTTTGTTGCTCTTCTAAAGATAGTCTTTGTTCCAAAAAGTTTTTAAGACTATCATGATCAATTTTTACCTTGAAGTGTCTTCCCATTAGGTAAGGTCTCCATTCCTTTAGTGCATGTAGTATTGCCAACATTTCCTTCTCATAAATAGCCTTTTGTAAATAATTTCCTTTGATTGAATGACTTTCAAAAGAAATGGGTCTTCCTTCTTACATTAAAAAAGCACCAATTCCATTTCCGGAGGCATCACATTCCACAATAAAGGTTTTTGTGAAGTCTGGCGTAGCTAAGACTGGTGCTAGGCACATTGCCTCTTTAAGATGTTCAAAGGCCTCAGTTGCTTCAGGAGTCCATGAAAATGCATATTTCTTTAATAATTTCGTTAGAGGTGCTGCTATTCTCCCATAATTCTTAACAAACTTGTGATAATACCCTGTTAACCCGAGAAATCCACACAACTGATTTATGGTTGTGGGGACTTTCCATTCCTCAATGGCTTTAATTTTGTTAGGGTATACCTTAACACCCTCGTGAGATACAATATGACTCAGATATTCCACCTCTTGTACTCCAAAGAAACATTTGGATGTTTTTGCATATAATTGTTTCTCCTCAAATAGTTTGAGCACCCTGTCAAC
Organism: Pinus albicaulis; assembly: GCA_034641835.2. Lineage (NCBI taxonomy): Eukaryota > Viridiplantae > Streptophyta > Pinopsida > Pinales > Pinaceae > Pinus > Pinus albicaulis. The sequence continues at coordinate 665,137,723 of CM076573.1, read as the reverse complement.
ATGTTGAACATGATCCTTCCAAGACCTGCTGTAGATTAGTATATCATCAAAAAATGCTAGCACAAATTTTCTAAGGGTTTGAAAATGGAATTCATCAACCCTTTAAATGTAGAAGGTGCATTGGTAAGGCCAAAAGGCATGACAAAAAATTCATAATGACCCTCATGAATTTGAAATGTTGTTTTCGGAATATCTTCAGTCTTCATTCTAATTTGATGATATCCTGAACGAAGATCCAACTTGGTAAAATAAATTTCTCCATGTAATTCATCCAATCATTCATCAATCACAGGAATGGGAAATTTATCTTTAATAGTGAGCTTATTGAGCTCCCTATAATCCGGACACATGCGCCATAATCCATCTTTCTTGTGCACCAATACTACTGGGGCAGAGAAATAACTTTGACTAGGTTGAATTATACTAGCCTCTAGCATTTCTGCAATCATACGTTCAATTTTTCTCTTTTGGACATAAGGATATCTATAAGGCCTGATGTTTGGAGGAACACTTCCTGGAATAAAATGAATAGCATGATCATGATCAAGAATAGGTGGGAGTCCTTTGGGAGTATCAAACACCTTGGAATGATTGTCCAAGACTTTTTGGAGATCTGGAGAAATAGATTATTTTGATGTTGGAACATCTAGTGAGCATAATTGTGCAATTATTCCTCGTTGTTCTTTCTTCATAATATTTTTCATGACATTAGAGCTTATTATCTTTCCTAGCTTCCCTGCAATACCCTGTAATTCAATTTCCTTTCCTTCTAAAAAAAAATTCAAGAAAATTTCTTGAAAATTAAAAGATATCGTCCCCAAATATTGTAACCATTGTACTCCTAGTACAACATCAGCACCTCCCATTGGGATGGAAAGCATTGGACTATTCAATACATATTCCCCCATGGCTAGCTTGATATTATGGAATTTTCCTGAGCAATTTATATTTCCTCCATTTGCAACCATCACTTGACATTATGTTGCTGGGTATAGGAAACAATTCAATTCCTTGGCTACCTTACAATGAATAAAATTATCGGTACTACCCGAATCAATCAACACTATTAACTTTTTCTTCTTGATATTTCCTTCTATCTTGAGAGTTTGAGGAGTGGTAATTCCTGCCAATGCATTACATGATATGGACAGACTCATTTCTTCTTCTTATAGGGTTGCTTCCTGGTGTATATCCTCTTCTTTTGAAGTTTCTTGTTCATTTTCTTCCTCCTCTTCACAATCTACGTAAATTCATTTCTTCTCAGCACACTTATGACCTTTAGTGTATTTTTTATCACAACTGTAGCAAAGCCCTTTTTATTTTTTTTCTTCCAATTGTTGTGGTGTCAACCTTGTAGGTTGTGGAAGTCTAGGAGTAGCAACACTTCCATCTTTATAGATGTGAGTGGTAGGCTTCCTTGTCGCCATAATTTTACATTCAATTTTTCTTGCCAACCTGAATGCATTCTCCAATGAATCAGGTTCCCAAACGTGAACTTCATGTTGTATGTTATCCTTTAAAGTCCTTATGAAGACATCAATTATGTGTTCCTCTGGAATATTAGTTACCCTTATATTCAATTCTGGAAGTCCTCAATGTGCTCCACCATTGAACCCTTTTGTTTGAGATTTACCAATTGGCTAAAAAAGGTGTTGCTCTTTGTATCCTCATAATGTGCTATCATTTCCCTTGTAAAAATTGACCAAGTGACATTTTTTTACGGGAGCAACGCCATCGATACCATACAAATGTATTTTGTTCTAAATGTAAATTTGCAATGCGTACCTTTTGTGTTTTTTTCACATTATTGAGATCAAAATATTGCTCCATCTGTAGTATCCATGTTACGAGATCCTTGCCATAAAATTTCCTCATATCCATCTTTAGAATATGGTGGTTCTTCAATCCAACATTAGAGTTTATGAAATCACAATTAAAATTTGTTTTGTTCTCATCATGAGTTTCTTCTACTATCTTTTTGCCATTAGGAATCATTTCTTGTATCAACTTTGACAAACCTTCCATGTCTTCCTTCAAACCTTCCAGTTTTTCTGCCATACCATCCTTCAAACCTTCCATTTTTTCTTCCATACCATTCTTCAAACCATCCATATTAGCTTCCACGCTTTTCTTCAAAACATCCATTTCATTTTTTGTTGCTCTTTGCAAGAGTGAAATTTGGTGCATTTTCTCTTGTAATTTTGATATGTCATGTTGCATTTCTTCATCTTCATGAGCCATAGTAGAACCTTATAAAGGCTTAATGGGTTTTGAATTATTTTTAGGGGGAATTTTATAACCCGATACTGATATCTATTCTACAATATGCCCTTGGAATCAATTCAAATTGATTCTTCAAACAAGACTTATGCAATTCAGAAAATAAAAAATAAAAAAAATACACAACTTTTTAGTGCTTTTGAGGATATCGTTATTGAAATTGAATTATCTCTGTGATTTCGAATCTTCAATATCTGAAATTTGGTTTTGAGTTAGACCTCTGAATACTCTTTCTAATGCCACAGGTTTGACCTAATTTGAATTCTTCAAGACAAAGTTATGTCCAATCTCCAAAAATGACCTAATTATGGACTAGTTCAGTATATCGAACTTGTACGACTTGCCACATATCACTGTTTGCTCCTTCAGCTCTGAAATTGATAGATAGGAAACTGCAGTCCGTGTACTTCCAGAAAATCTTTACATAATTTTAATCTGATTCTCAGAGAGAGAGAGTTATGAAGATTGTCCCACGATCACCTCTTTGAGATGAATTTCGGGGACCTGAAAAAGCCCTAACTTCCATAGATCCTACCTCCAAAAATAATGTGAATAAATCTATGAAATTTTTTTAATATGTTCCTAAGGATTTCAACTTCACACTCTAAAAAATTTAACTTATGAACCTTCGTAGAAAACAAGTTATAGTGAAAATTCCACGATGCCTTGTTTGGAGCAGTGAAACCCTATAATCCAAAGCTCTGATACCAAATGTTGTGAAACCAGCTCCAAAAATAGAAGAAAATAGATATCAACACCTTAGAAATAAGCCACTTCGAGGGGGAAAGCTCCAATACATTACATGAATGAACAATTCTTGGATGATACAAATGACAAAACCTCCTTTCTATATGTAGGAGTCCATGGGGCCACAATGTAATCCTAGTAGGGCCACAATGTAAACCTAGCCGACCTAACAATAATAATGTAAGGGCACAATAATAACAATATGGGGGTTACAGGGGTACAAAAATAACAATAAGGGGGTTACACTAACAACAATAAGGGACTATACTAGTAATATAGGGTCCTAACATAGTATTTGGGAAATATTGTCTCCAAGGAAGGAGTGCTAGTAGATCCTAATAATATCAAGGTAATAATGGCATGGAATACTCAAAATTTTGTAAAAGTTATATCCTTCATGGGGTTGGTTTGATGTTACCGAAGTTTCATTCAAAAAATTTCAAAGATTGGGCATCCAATCATCGCCTTGTAGAGGAAAGTATTTAAATTCCAATGGACATCAGAGTGTTTAGCCAATTTTAACAATTAAAACACCTACTTATGCATGATCCTATATTGAGACTAGTGGATTCAAAAAAGTATTTCGTGGTTTCCTAATGCAACAAGGACATGTGATTTGATATGAATCGAGGAAGCTAAATGAGAATGAGAGAAATTATGTAAATCATGACCTGGATCTTGCAACAATAGTGTTTGCATTGAAAATGTGGAGGCACTACTTTCTTGGAAGAAAGTTTATTTTAATGTCAGATCATGGAGGGATAAAATATTTATATGAATAGCCCAACTTAAATGCAAGACAAGCTAGGTTGCTAGCCTTGATCAATGACTTTGGCTTTGAAATAAAGTACATCAATGCAAAAGAGAACAAAGTAGCAGATGCACTTAGTATAAGTCTACAAGTGGTGCATTTGGAAACCATAAGAACTTGTGAAAATTATATTAAATAAAGGAACAAAGAGATATTGCGTTATTATGAGCATTACCAAAAAGTGAAGGAACACCTGCAACAAGAGCCAGAGGAACATTGGGTAAGAATCACTCACTCATGGATGATGGTATGTTGAAGTTCAAACATAGATGGTATGTTCCTTGCATAGGAGACTTGAGGAAGGTCATCTTGGATGAATTTTACAAAAGACCTTATTTAGGTCATCCTAGTTATCATAAAATGATAACATCTATGAAAAATATGTATTATTGTCCGAGCATGAAAAAGGAAGTTTTTTATTATATTTCAAGGTTCTTGTAATTTCAGTAAGCTAAAGTGTAATGTAGGCATCCATTGGGAGTGTTATAGCCAATTCAAATTATTGAGTGGAAGTGGGAAGTCATCTATATGGATTTCATCACTAGATTTCCAAAAACATCTAAACAACATGATGCTATAATGGTGGTAGTAGAAAAGTTGAGCAAGGAAACTCATTTTATAGTTGTCAAATCCACCCACAAGGAAATTGAGATTGCTCATATTTTCATGATTTTTTTTTATATTGCATGTTATACCCAAGAATATAATTTCAGATCAGGATGCCAATTTCACCTCGAAATTTTGGAAAACATTGTTTGTTGGTTTTGGAAAAGAGTTAGCAATTAGCACAACATATCATCATCATATGTATGGACAAACTAAAAGAGTAAATAAAGTCCTAGAATACATGTTGAGGATGTATTTCATGCATCAACCCAAGAAGTGGGAAGAGTTCCTGCCCTTAATGGAATTTTCCTACAATAATGGGTATCAAGAGTTACTGAAGATGAGTCATTTTGAGGCTCTATATGGTAGAAAATGTAACACACCAGGGAAAATTTTAAGGATGAAAATGTATTTTAAAGTTTAGAAACCTTGGCGAATATCACTAGTACATAATATGAAATTTGTAAAACATTTTAGCAATGTTTTGTAGAAGTATTCAAATTTCTAGTAATTTTATATAGCCTCTATATAAAATTTTGGCAATTTTTAAGGTAAAAAAAATTACACTATAAAATTTGGGCGAATAATTTTTAGAAAAAATGGAAATTTATGAATCTTTATTTTGTAAAAAGCATGAAAATTTAGCGAAGTTGTGAATATTAGCCCCTAGAATTTTCCATGCAACACACCCATCAACTAGAATGATATAGTGAACATGGTGGTTCTTGGACCTGTTATGTTGAAGGAAACTGGGTGGGAAGTAATTACTATTAGGCATAAATTAAAGGAAGCTCAAGACATGCAAAAAATTTATGTATATCAACAAAGTATGCACAAGGAATTCTAAGTGGGAGAACATGTATACCTCCAGCATAAAACCAAGAGAGGGTTCACTGAGAATAGGGGCTTGGACTAAATTAGCACCAAGATTTTGTGGACCGTTACAAATCTTAGAAAGAGTGGGGCCAATGGCCTATAGATTAGCCTTTCCACCCTCAGTGAAAGCACACAATGTTTTCCAAATTTCTTTGCTTTAAAAGAATGTACATGATGCTAATCATATTTTTTATTAGTTTATGATACAAGTGGAATTCGAATGAAAAATCCAAATAGAACCATAGAGAATACTAGATTAGAGGCATATCGTGCTACAAAATCAAGTAATAAAGTAGGTCAGTGTGTAATGGAAGAATTTTGGACCAGATGAAGCCATTGAGAAATGGATGACAGGACATCATTATCAATAGCCATTTTTTTTTTACTATGTAAATGAATGTAAAGTGTTGTATATATAAATATCACATATTTTTTTGGTGTTATGTTTATACAACACCAAGGACAATGTTCCTCTAAGGGAGTGGGTTCTGTAACAACCATTTTTGTTTTCCCCCGTGTAGTCACCATGTGTATTTTTTTATGTAAATAAACATGAAAATGTAAATATGTCTAAGTTGGAAGATTAGACACATATTCATAGGTCCGAGAAGGAGAATTTTCTTGTGTTTTTTTAAACCCAAGCCACTTCATTTATTTTTACCACCTATCTTCCTAATGAATTATTGGTCTGCTGGTGCGAGTATTAAAGTTGTGTATGGGTCGCTTGAGTGAAATATGAACTCCATACTGTCCCTATTCTCGTTGAACGTGTTTGCAAATTCAACATGCAAGAGAGGGTACAAGAGGGTTGAAAACAGGGAGAACGCAAACGACGCATAATGAAAGTGGAGAAAAAAGTTGTGAGCAAAACAATGAAAGGGAAAGCCAAAACTAGAGCATGCGGGAATGGGAAGAGAATGCAAAAGCAAGGGAACATTTTAGAGCAAAAAAAGAGAAGAGAAGAGAAGATGAGAAGTTGATCCCTGTAATTTTTGATGTGGTTAGTGTTGTTTATTTGTTTATGATGAGCCAATGAAGACTCAATGGATATATTGACTCACTAGTTCATGTTGCCTTAGCTGATAAACCTCTAAGTGCTTTCCTTGGGGCTGATTAACTACATAGAGTTTGATGAATGGATAATAAACCAATGGGTTGCTTGTTAGAAGGTTGATAAAACACTTGGTAGGTTGAGACACCCAGGTGTTTTCTATCTCAATTGATAAACCTCTAAGTGCTTTCCTTGGGGATGATAAACCACTTAGATCTCGTTGAATGGGTTCACAAACCACCTAGATAGTGAAATATGGACTCTTGTAGTGCTTGACTTGAAAATCCAATTGAAAACCCAACCTTATATTAATATCATGCTCTTATACTAAGAAAAACTTCACTAAACCTTGGGTGAATCCCTATGAACTATTTTAGAGAGCAGAAGAGTCACTATGGTGCTTACTACGGGAGGAAATTAATAAACCACTGGACAATGTACTCCCTCTCTAGTCTTGTTAAATTGTTATTTGTTTAAAATTCCAATTGAGAAATTAACTCCTCAAACTCTAAATATGACTCGAGAGTAGTAACTTGCAAGAAATATTGCAGTGTAGTTGGCCTATGATTGGGTGGAGAGTTGAAGTCCCTCCTTCAGTTTCCAGCCATTCAAGTTAATCACATAAGTGTATTTACTCGTATATATGTTTACACCATGAATGATGAAAAAAGTATGGAATGTGATATGAAAATGTGTGTGTCTATATATATATATATATATATATATATACCAACACTTTGTTGCTTATGATGAATTATTAATTTATACGTTTTCATTTTTATGAAGGACCTGGAGGTCTCTGTGTTTGTTTTTATTCTCATAAGCTACAAATCGATTTACATAGTCATGTATGAATACTAGATTTTCCTCAACTTACTTATTATTGTGTGTAATTTCAATTATCTTATATGTTCTAACAATAACATGGTTCATTGTCTAGTTTAAGGTTTTAGATTACCTTTCTTGATAAAGGATTATGATGAGTTCTATGTAATGCGTGAAAAAATAGATATAACTCATAGAATCTTGTTTTTAATATCAATGAGATCATTATGTGGTTATTTTTTATGTATCGAGTTTTAGGAAGGAGGCATGATGTGTGAAAGAAATAACTTATCTTTATTCAATATCTGATATCGGATAGGTCACTAGAGCCATTGAATGTGTTATTATTAAGTATAATGCCTTTAAGGATAAATGATTAGATATGCATTTCATCTCTATAAAGTTGGTGTTCTAGGTAATGCCCCACTTCAAGGAAATTATAAACTAAGTCTTGAAGTTTCCTTTTTATCAATATAATTTTTTATAGAAAACAACACTTGTATCTAGGGCTAGATGGATTTTTAATGAACCAAGTAATTTGAGCTAGATATCACTTTAAATCCCAAATGTTTCATTTGGATATGGTAGCAAGCAGTAGATGCATTTGGGACTAGAGGATGTATATAGTGATTTGGTCATTCTGCTAATCAACACATGTTCACTTTTGAAGTGTGTCGAATTTAAAATGATTCATGTTTTCCATAGTAAGTTAATAGATTGGTGATATCCAGTGAGGGACCTACTTATAAAGAGCCAAATTTTATTTCATTTGGTAAGTAAATCTGGGATCCAGGTGATCTAGGATTTGTGCATGACACAAATTTTTGTGATACTACATGTCCAACGAGAAAAATGTATATGTTGAATGTTCGGTGATTCAGGATCCAGGGGATTTCGGGGTGTGTCAAGGGTGCACACTTGTATTAACACTACATTTCTTCTATAGGTTATATTTAATAAAGGAAAAGTAATAAAACACAAAGAGACTAGGGCATGGAACTTGATTGGTAGAGTTGAGGTGTCATGAACCATAGATGCCTTGTAGGACCATGTGGATGTCATGTGATGAGCCTTGCTGATGTGGTGATGTTTAAATTATCAAATGAGAATGAGAATGTCTTTCTATCTGGGATTCAGATGGAGAAAAAATGTAAATCGTCGTAAAGCTCTAAATGAGTTGAGTATGATGGTGATATCACAAATTAATTCAACAAATTTTGGTGGAGGATTTTTGTGACCCCATCTTCATAGTATACCATGGAGGTAAGGTTTATTAAAAATTAACACCTCCTACAGCCCGAGAAGGGTCCAAGGGGTTAGGAGGGAGCATTACATAAACTTTAGTAGTCTTTCATCCTCCACGCTAGTCATGAAGTCCATATTTTCATATGATTTCTGTATTTCTACTTTGTTATCAAACATATGAATACAGTGGCCTTGTTGGTGAATGTGAACAAGGGACAACATATTTCTCTACAACTCTGGAAGTTAGATAACATCATGTAAAAGAAAATTAGGAAATATATGTAGTTTAAGTCTGTTAGTGCCAAGTCCTAGGGGATTGAGACTTGATTTCTCTACAAAATAAATTATTTCATCTACAATGTCATTGAATTATTCAAAGAATTCTCTTAAAAAGTTCATGTAGCATGTACTTGTATTAAGTATCCAAGCATATCTCTAAGAAGCAAATGAAGTGTGAAATAGATATTTAGTTATTATAATATTGCAATGAGAAACAATATTGTTATAAATTAGATAATAGAGAAATGGAATACATAAAGTATTGAGAAAACACAAAATCATAAAAGCATCAAACAAGTGAGACACGTGTATACGCGATTCATGCAATTTGGGCTACATTCATGAAGAAACAACCAATCCTTACTTTTCTATTTTCTAGCAAAACGAAGAGACACAACCTACAACAAATCCATTGTAATTTTCTCTTCACTCTCACACAGTATCCTCTCCCTTTCTTTCACAAAATAATAATACACAACCACAATAAAATTTCCTCATATAAACCCAGGGTTTCCTTCTAGGGAAAAAAACCATAAATTAACATAAATTCTACCGTCAGATATTCTACTTAATGAACAACCCATATTTACTAAAAAAATACAATATTTTACAAGCAAAGTTTTCATCTAATTTTTGCTTCAGGGTCGCTACCCCTAAACCCCCACCGAGGGGGGCGGGGGGCACCAAAGAATAGTAGCTACCCTATGACCCCCTTGGCAGTAATATTTGGGGGGGGGGGGCCTCCCCCCCACCCTCCCCCAATCATGGGATGGGATCCAAACACGACTAAAATAAGATCTTTGAGTCAGGAAGATAATCAAGCTCCACACCCAACAAGTATAATGAACATATTCAGGTTCTTTACTATTTTTTGGATATGATGTTTTACCTTTATTTTCTTTCTGGTTTTTACTCTCTTTGATTATCTCCTACGGGATTATACATCTTGATGCATCATGTCCATCTATGTTGCAATGAATCCAATGAAGATCAGGCCTTTCTCCTTGACCCCGTTCCTACCTCGAAAATTATTTCTTTTGTGTCCTATTATGTTGCCACTTCTTTTAGGAGAATCATGTGAATGCTTCTTCCCTTTTTTAGCAATACATAGTGCTTCTTCATAGGATTGAGTTGTTTTCATCCTCTTCTTGAAATATTTCTCTCGTTCTGCAAACTTCTTCTCTAGGAAGTCAAAAGTAATGCACTTTAGTTTCTCACTAGCTTGTAGGGATTCAATAAATGAGAGTATGTAGTGTAGAAAACCTTGAAAAGGTTTTGAGAGGAATTCCCATCTTAGATCTAGTTCCATCCACATCATGCCTGATGGCTGTAATTTTAGAGGCTAGGTCCAAGGGGTCATCATCTTTCAATGGAAGGTTGAATAGTTTTACCATTAATTGAACAATCTCCAATTCTAAGTGTGATTCATATAGATCTTTGAACTTATTTAATACACCATAAGAATTTCTAATTGAAACCATATGAAAAATCACCTCTTCACTTACAAAAGAAACAATTAAATCATATGATTTGCTGTCCTTGTTCTCCCAAATGGCTATCTCCTTATCAGATCTAGGCTTAGTGGGTGCATTATTCTCCTTTCCTTCATATATGCCTTCATAAGCCATTAAAAATGAGGTTGTTATTTATTTTTTGGACCATTCTCAATATTTATCCTTGCCAATGAGAAATACATCGATAATAGAGATGAGGGAATGAATCTTTACTAATAATTTTGATCCGCTACAATCTCATCCAATGTATTAGAACAACACCACACATTTAATAGCAAAATATAACAAAATTAGAAACCAAGGAAAAGTGTATACGGCATACATATTTCCACTAGGATTGATGAAATAGAGAACGGAAATGACCTTACTACAAAATTTCAAGCTCCATACAAATTTTTTGCAGCTAAATTTATGTAGTGTCAAGGTTTTGGTGTGTGTTTTCATTGTGACGAGACTAATAATCATTTTTAGTGACAATCATGCTAGGGTTTGATGCCATTGAGAACCAATATAGATTTTCCTCAAAAGTGTAGGATGTAGAAAGATACTTTACAGTGCATATTGGGATCCACAAAATTCCATGCCAATAATTTTTATGTTCCTTGCATTAATGATGCATTTTTGTTGATGTTGGGACATGCATTCCAAAATATTCCTAAGAAAACTCATGTAAGAAACCATGTTGAAAAATATATCACAACAAAATAAATACGTGAGTGATGGAAGATAATGCATGAGATTGATCATGAATGCATTACAAAACTTGATATTTTAGAAATTAATTATCCAAACCTATCAATATCTCTAATCTATCCAATTACTTTTGCAACACACTATAGCAATGCTTGTTCACAAATTGTGGCTACCCATATCTTGCATTGTTTTCTTCTTTCAATTCCCAAAAGTGAGCTCCCATTGTTCAAATGGAAATAAAGAACCCATTGTGAGAGAGATACTAACAATGCTAAACTCATGGAGCTATGAGTAGGAAGACCAAAACAAAGTGTTAGGTCCATAGGTAATGAGGGAAAGGAGTGTTAGGGTTAATAATAGTGAAACATAGAGGAACACAATGAAATAGAGATAACTTATGGAATTCATGAGCGAAACAACTTAGTCTAGCTATATTACTTTATAAATAGGGATGGTAGGGAATAAACAATGGAGTTACAAAGAGTGGGGAGAATGCCTAAATTTAGCTATGATACCATTAAGGCTTGGTGAATTGACTCTTGAACTGGATTATTTTACACTAATGTATATTGGTATATATAACACTAGAAATAACCTTTGGTTTCATCTTCAAAGGTGAATGTGACTCTTCTTATCCACCTAGGAGGATTAACTCTTCATATTTCAACTATTTACAAATTGCTTACAAATTATTTAAAGCACAACACCCTAGAGGATTAGGTTTCCATCATAATCTACTCCTAAATTATTTTTCAAGAATAAAACTGAGAATGCTAATTCTCTTTGTTTTTTTTGTGTGACTAGTGGAATCGAAAATTGGCATTGTCTTGTACTCGTGTGGAATAGAGTTGATTCAATCCGCTACCACTATAACCACTATGTGTACACCCTTTATACTAACGTGGACATTGGTAAGTTAGGGTTTGAACCAAGGACCTCATAATATGTACATAAATGATTTTCCAAGTGATCTACAATATTGGGGATATGTTGATGCTCTCTTTTGTCAACAAAAGTAATAACATTTAAAACTTGTATAACATTAATGAAAACATTAGGAAAATGATAAGTGAATTTAGAATGACTGAAGAGGAGAATGAGGTTCTTACACCTTTCGAAAACATAATTCTCTTTTGGATGCAACTTGTTCTACACTCTTCCATTACTCATGAGATTATTGTTAAATTTATTTTAAACCTAGTAACTATTTTGCAATTCTGTAAGTGTAAAACTAGAAATACAAACAAGTCTTGCATTGTAAACTTAAATTATAATTACACTGAGTTTTCTAACTTAGCATGCATAATGGAAAATAAATAAATTATAATAAAAAAACATTCAACACATCAAACACAAGATATACCCAGGAAATACCAACTTTGGGGAAAACCTACAATTATGTGTATTTTCTATTAGCTCAATAAGTAATAAAATTTACAGATATTTAAATAACAAGATAATGTTTCCCTTTTACAACAGAACTCAACTCAAAATTTGATCTGAATTAAAATAAAGACAACCCTTTTGCAATACTTGCACAAAATATCCTCTTCTACACAGGAGTGCACATTATACGTCCACATAAGTAGATTTCTACTTGCACACTGCAACTCACTATACGAACACACAAGTTTTGAGATGGGATAAGCTATTCAACCTATTCATTCCTTCCTCTCAATCCATGATTTTTTCACTAACTGGTGAAAACCATTCTCTTGTTAAGAAAATCACACACTCTTCATGCTCATTGAATTGCCCACTTACTCACTCTATATCCTCTTCTAGTTTCGACCTCAAACCTAACATCACTCTCAATGGTGAGATTAAATCATGGTGAAGGGATAAGATTAAATCATAATTTAACTTCAGAATTTTTATTTTTTCCTAAGTCCAACTTTAGGAAATATTTAAATAAATTAGTATTATGCTAAAGTGGTTGTCTTGTGGGTCGCTCTGCTAGACTTAGCACCTAGGCAAGTAGAACCCTTACTTATATACTCCAATAAGCACTCCCTCTTAGAGATGAATGTGTTCTATACTACTTCCAACTTCTCTTTGAGGTAAAAAAATTTGGTCCTTGGCAAAGCCTTGGTCATAATGTATGTTGTCTACTCCTCTGTTGGTATGTAATGGAGTGTAACTATACCTATCTAAATAATATCCATGATATGATGATAACATATGTTGATGTGCTTTGAGTGATCGTGAAACATTGGATTTTCAGAGAGCTTGATGCGACTCTAATTGTCACCATGGATTAGGGTGGGCTCCAACTATATCCCAAAAAAACCACTAAAATATTCCTCAACTAAACAACTTCACACCCTACCAAAATAACAACCATGTACATCCTCAACTGAGTTCAATGAAACTAATCTCTACTTTTGGTTGAACCAAGAAACAACTATTGATCAAACACTGAATGTGCAACTCAATGTGCTTTTCTTTTTTGTGGAACTCCTTTCCCAATCTTCATTTGTGAAGCCCTCTAGCATCATCTAATCAAAATATTTATACCATAATACATACTCTATTTCCCCCCTGAGATATCTTAACACGTGCTTAGAAGCAACCTAATGTGTTATGGTAGGCTCAACCATAAACTGGCTCAAAGAGTTAACTGCAAAACATATGTATGGCCATGTGTTTACCAAATACATCAACGACCCAATAAAATGTCAGTAAAGTGAAGGATTTACTCGCTTTGATATGGATGTATCTGTTAGCACTGGTTTTGATTATGTTATTCTAATAATATACTTATGGGAACCAAGGCAAAGGATGCTTGTATTCACTTCATTCATATTGAGCAACAATACCTCTGTTTCAGCTCCGCCCCCACTTTAGCCTTCTTGATATATATATATAATGTCAGAAACCACATAAGCCTTACGCTACTACAGTAAAATTTGTGAACCCTTCCTTACCTTTCATCATATCAGTGTTTCGCAGATCCAAACTTATATCACAATTGTCGTATCCTAAAAGCCCTATGAAATGAGATTTGCGGGATTAGCGAGACCCATATTTCCCTTTTATACGCCTCAAATGCTTTAAAATCCTTTATATTATGGTTCGGGCAGCTTTCATCATATTACCATTTTTTAAAGTTCACTTGTCTACTTGGAGAAGCCTGTAATGGGGTCCATCACCTTTTCGCATCACAAATCGCAAGTTTTAAAAGATAAGTGCAAAAGGGTCATGTTATAACCTCCATCTTGCGATGCGCGACGACGGTGGGACCCGATCGCAATCACAAATCGCAATTTTTACAAGATAGGCACAAAATGATGATGTTATATTTGCTAAAGTGTGATGTGCGATGTCAAGTCGGAATCGATCGCAATCGCAAATTGCAAGTTTTAAAAGATAAGTGTAAGGGTTCGTGATATAATCGTCTAAGTGTGATATGTGACGTTGGAAGGACCCAATAGCATATCACAGTGCGCGGGTTCAGGAGAACAAGTGTTAAAGGAAAAGTTAAAAACAAAAAAGTGCGAAGTGCGATGTTGGCGTGGATGCGATGTGGTTCCAAATTGAAATCTAAAGAATTTCAAGTCTAGGCATATGAAGTTTGTACATTTTTTTATGAAGAAATAGACTAAACATGAAAGAAGGACTTGGGTAGAATAAGCCCCAACAAGGAGTGCAAGCAAAGGAGGTCAATTCAGGCAAAAGGCGTTTCTACGGAACTGTAATGATATGGCAGTAGTAACCGGCGCAAAAGAAACAGTCACAGGTTTACAGAAAATCTAGCAGCAAAGACTTTAAGGATTCAACACCTATCAACAAATAACAATATCTTCTTAAAGCTCAAAGACAGTTTTTCAATATGATTAATTCCATCAGATTTCTGTTAGGATTGATTAAAGTGGCAGGTTTTACAGTTCCACATTTCTTGCAGCAGTTGAAGACAATTAGGGCAGGTGGAAAAAAGAAGCTTATGTGGCAGTCAAATAGTTTCATGCATCATATTTTGAAGCCTCGAACCATTCAATAGTTCTAAATTCATGCAACAGTTTGATTTTTTTACTATTTTTAGTTTGTTTTATTAATTTCATTCCTAAAATTTAGCACGAGTTTGTTTTGTGCAACTCTATTTAAGAGTTGAGTTTTATGTAATAAAGGGGGGGAGATGGTTGGTGGCACAGGGTTGTGTGCCATGTTGTTGATTCTCATGTCATTCCTGAACAATGTATAGTTGAACATATAATACATTCCAGTTACACTCTTGAGGATTCACAAATCATATGGTGTGTGTATTGTTTTCTACATACTTTATCTGCCTTTCCAGATTTATCATGAAAGTTCTATCTTATGTTTTTATAAGTCTTTTGAACCTCCAAGTCATATGGATCTATTTTTGTAAGTCATGTTCCAAGCTTTGTTGATTCAGTATGAATTGAAGATTGTTCATAAGCATTCCTTGAGGTGGAATTAAACCTTGTTTCATGTTTTTATAAGTCTTTTGGTCTAGCAAGCATGTTAATCTATTTTTTTCAGTCTTGATTCGCCAAGCATTCCTGATTCATGAGATCATGTTATTCAGAAGCATTCCTGATTCATGAGATCATGTTAGTCAGAATAATTCCTTGTAATGGGAATATTTAAATGTAAAGTGATATTCTTGTAAGTCTTTTAAATCATTCTTTCACTATACATTTTAGGTCTGGAACTTGTGTCATTTTTCCTCCCGTCACTAGATTTTTGTCCTAACAGACCCACTGTCTTTCTTCCATTCTTCTAACCGTTAGGATACAAACTCAATTTTTCTACCACATCATACACCAGTGCCCTCATATGTGTCAGATATCTTTATCTATTTAACGTTCCTTTTAGAGTGCTTGAGATCCAACCACTTTCCGAAAACCCTGTTATCACAAAATTGTACTTGATTGGCTACTGATCAGACAACTCAATGTAATTGTTTCAAACTAGCTTTTGACTAAATCTTAGCCTCTTCAGTTTGAGAGGGCTCCCCCAAAAGGGTTTATGATATTAGATAATGATAGTACTTAGATGGCTAACTCTATTTAAAAAGTAACTTGATTTTTGTGTATGTAGATTGAAAAGAATGCAGGCTTGCTACCGTTGGGCTTATGGAGTCAACAAATCAGTAGATTCAGTGGCAAGGTTTCTTGACATGGAATCTGAGGTAGATAAGAGTCTTTAAAAAAGGAAAATCACACATAAAGCATAGGGCAACACATTCATTTCATCAATAAACGAAGTCAGAGAATAAACATATGAATTATGAGTAATCAAGTCGAAATCTACTGCAAGTGGTAAACATAAATATATAGATCATAAAGAAATTAAAAACTCCATGAGAATCTCAGGTCTGTCAAGAAGAAGTCCTCTGTATTACTGATATAAGTCAAATCACATAAAGCAACAGTATGGTGCAAAAAATCTCCAACCCCTTACAACTTCTATAATTTGCCTCTAAATAGACATTCTTACAGCAGGGCTGATCTGCCTCTTGGCTAGATTCATCGAACCCTTCCTATGACACCTCATATAATAGAAAAAACATGTCTTTTAAGAATAAAATGACAACTACACTCTAAATATGACTTTTCCTAATAGGACTCAAACTCCTATTTATTACTTCAGTCTACCTTATCTTTAAAATAGTTACATATTATTGAAAACTAAGCATCACATGTTCGAATAGGCTATGAAATAGCTTATCACTACTTGAGATATTAGAAACCCTCCTAATCATTTGGAACAAAACCCTATTTTTCAAGAGTACAAGACATTATCTTCAACGAAATCTTTAGTTGATGAGTTGTCTCCATGGCATTGTCTTCAAGTCATAAATGTTTGGTGGTAAGGTCCCTTGACCTGTTGGATGTGTCCACCTGTCCAAAAATTCTTTTAAATTTCTCAGAAACCTTCAAAAACAACTCGCTACGAAAACAGAGCAGTTTCGTAGCAAGCTTTCGTAGCGTCCAAAAAATGGCATTTGCACTTAAAATTTCTGCTTCTTTGTTGTTCCATGGTGTCCATCATGACATGACACCTCATCACCATTAAAATCCCTCCTTGAAAACTGAAAAAAGTGTTGTTGGAAACAAATACGCTGCTACAGAAATTTTCGTAGCGTTTTCCTGGCTTCAAGCCTAAGAAACGCTACGAAACTGTAAAAAATTGCAGAAATTCCAGATTTTAACATTGTCCCAAAATATTGACCTCCAACTACAAAAACTTGTTCTTCAACATTCCATAAGCCTTCTAAAATATAATCAAACTCAACTTAAGACTCTTGAGGTGTTTCCTCTTCATTAATGATGAGTTGAGCTATGGGCTCCTCAACCATGGTCATCTTTAAGCCCTTCTTCTCCAGCTCCTCATGGAACAATTCTAACTACGCTTGGAGGTCTTTGACTTGGTCCTTCAGTTTTCTATTCCTAGATTTCAAGTGCAAGTTCATTTTTCTGATATTCTTCACCTCTCCTCTCAATGGCTGAGTCCATTTGATCAATTGTTGTGTGTAATCGAAGGTCTTTGACAAACAATTAACCCGCTCTTCCCAAACTTCTTTCATTTTCTCAAAATTCACCTTCTGAACATTATGTTTCCTTGCCTCTTTCTTCAAGACTGCTATTCCATGATTTGCTAACTTCAGCTGCTCCTCAAGGACCTCAATCTCTATTTTTTCAATGATTTTCTCCTTTCCTTTCTTTTGTTTGATGGCTATATCTTCTTTTGCAGGTGATGAGAGGTCAATGATGCTTGGTGGTGGCTGGATAGTTTCAGTGACCTTCTGAGCTTCTTTACTTCTTTCCAAAACCTTTCTGGAATTTCTTTGCATTGGTTTCCTAGCCTGAAACATGAAACCTACATCCTCACCTTCAAACTCTAACTTCTTAGCTGATTTGGCTTTCTTGAGCTTCTTTCCTCCCTCATCTATATCTTCAACTTCGACTATGAGGGTTTCTTCAATATCAATAACATGCAGAATGTCATCTAAGTTACCCTTAGCCATTGTTTGGCTTCTTGTAACCCTCTTTCTTCTATGTTTTCTCACTGCTGGCTTTTGTTTTGCATGTGTAATAGTAGGTGTATCAACTTTTCGCAATGGTTCTGTCTCCATGATTATTGGCTCACTTTTCTCTGTAACTAAAGGCTCACTTTTCTCTGCCAGTAAAGGTGATGGTATGCCTCTAGGTTTAGGAGTTCTTTTAGGGGTGATGGCATCCAGTTCAAAACCACTAACAAACAAAAAAGATGACCATTCCCTGCCTAATCTTTTTAACTCCTCTAAAACCAGCAACTTGATTAAACCATGATGAAAAAGTGAGGTTTCATTTCCTTCAGATTTAGCTTGAACTTTGTTTGACATTTTAGCTAATCTTTTGTAAAAGTAAAAAGGTAAATCAAGAGACCTCTTACCAACAAAATGTAGCAGAAGCCTGAAATGGTATGAGTAAACCATGTGGTACCTCCCTTCACAAGTGAAGTATTTCTGAATGATTAGCAGCAGCTTTGAGAAGTTGTCTTTCATGTAGCTCCTTGGGATGGCATTTGTGAGATCAATCTCACTATGATCTGGCTTGATAAATTCCTTACATTCCTGCATAGTGAACTTGAAGCCTTTGGACCATTGTTCTCCTCCTCTAGGAATTCTTGTTGCTACTGCAATAGTCTCTGGTGTTATAGTGAGGTTCAACATCCCCACCTTTGAAGCTGTCCCATTGAAACTGATGGAAAACTCCTTAGAAACCTGCACATGGCATCCTTTCAATCTTTGGCAAAACTGCAAACACCCTGTTCTTCTGAAAACTTCTAAGGCATTTGGGTCTTCATTCAGCAAATTCATGTCTAAAGGCTCATACTGAGACAGTGGCCTCCTTTGTTGGTCGTCCTCGTTG